>AP025048.1:36992507-37031281 GCA_036186865.1 Eustoma russellianum | reverse complement strand
GCCCCCTCCCCCTCCCCCTTGGTGGAACCACCTCTCAACTGAAGCAAGGTTTACGGCCGCCTCCAAGTCATTGCTCAGTTGGCACTTGGTTTGGATTTGTCACCAAGAGGTTAAGAGTTCGATTCTAGAGACGCACACAGCGTGGGTGCTTCACTGCTGCTAGGTCGAAGACCTAGTTCGCAGGGGACACCTTGTGTGGGTTCTTGCGCAAAGTCCTCACTAACCCAGAAAGCCGCTGAGCTCCTAATTTGCATCCTCCACAATGTCATTTGGAGCTGGGGTGGTGAGGACCCTCAAGACCAGGTGTGACCTTTTGCCACAAAGTTTTGCGGCTCGAATCTTGACTGTTTGTGTGTTTGGACTCTATCATCAACTCCTTTTACCGGAGCGCGTTTGGTCTCATATACCTTCTGGGTACCAAGTTCTAGGCCTCTCAACTAGGAGGTCGCTGAGAATACCGGAGCGGATTTGATTTGCCAAGAAAACGAGATGCACAGGTTGAGGACGCTTCCAAAGATGGGCTCTAGAGCATGTGAGGTGTTAGATTTGTCAATAAGAAAAAGCTCATTGGGAAAAATTATTTCTCACTTTATTCAATACACCATGTCATCTTTATAATATGTAAAAAAAACATAATCAAATGCAAATTAAACCAACAACAACAACATTACCCAATTGCCTTAGAGGCTCTCGACTATAGCAGGGTATGAGAGTTTTGGATATAAGCAACCATATTCAAGTGTTAGAAACACACATAGGTTATTTTCCGATGACCCATAATGAAAATTGCCTCAAGCTGTGTCGATCAACTGATACATCATAATATAAGAAGTGCAGATAATTTAGTGAGTCATTTTGCTTTATTCCATCATATTCCAAAGTCAAGGAGAATGTGTCCTTAACTCCATAGGAAATGGGAAAAAAATCAAACTAACAATTGTAATCAAATCAACTATAAACTAGGAAACTGAATGATGATAATCATAACTGAATATATTCTTAATCTTAGATTGCTTCCTCAATTATGATCCGTAGCTTCTTGATTAATTGTATTGATTGTAGAATCTAGACAATATCGGAAGGAATGAAAATCGATATATACAAGGGGGGGGGGGGGGGGGACGGCAGATGATATTTATTATTTGATTCTGATA
Organism: Eustoma russellianum; assembly: GCA_036186865.1. Classification (NCBI taxonomy): domain Eukaryota; kingdom Viridiplantae; phylum Streptophyta; class Magnoliopsida; order Gentianales; family Gentianaceae; genus Eustoma; species Eustoma russellianum. The sequence continues at coordinate 37,030,127 of AP025048.1, read as the reverse complement.
AAATGGTAGTCATATACCTCAAACAAACACATTATATCGATCTTATTAAAAATCATTACTATTTAATAATTACTATTATCATGATTCATATCCCTCAACCAAACACCTCCTCAATGATTAGTTAGCCTATACTAACCATCTCTCCTAATTTCATTTAAAAGGTTAGGGTTTATAAAGGGTTGTGGTGGTCCTCAAACTATATTGCAATTCCAATTAAAATGGTCAGACCGCTCCCCCCTGTTTTGGGTTACACGGTCAGACTGCTCTTACTATTAGGTCCTTTGCATGAATAAATAGTGGAAGTATTTATAGACAATGATCTAAGAAGAAAAAGAAGCTAAAAACTGGTTAATTGGAATTGCTTGGCAACTTAATTATTTCATTAAGAGTCATTGTCTTTTTATTTTATTCAATCCTATTATCATTCATTCATTAAATCACATTTGAATTTACACAAAATAACATTTAGTTTCATGTGAATCCAATTCTGCTTTTACTGTCTACAAGTTTAGAATGTGAAGTTATGTTTAATTAATTTAACACACTAAACATGCATCAGATGTATATCAATTCATATGTGACAGTGAGAAGAAGGGGGTGGGGTGGGGGATGAGAACTCCTGTCTCTCAATCTTCTCACTTCACTCATGACCACGCGACACGTGCCATTAGGGTGGGGTGGTGAGGCTAGATGCGGGTGACCTTTGTTGGAAAAAGTACGTTAAAGTACCTTTCCGTGTGCTCCAAACTTATATAGAATGTATATGAGGTTGTTTGGGAGATTAAAATGAGGGTTCTATGTTGATCTGAGGACGTCAATCTCATTGAGAGACTGGCGTGAGAGATCTACGTTGATCTGAGGACGTCGATCTCTCAATGAGGGTTCGACGTGAGAGATCGACGTACGTCGATCGATCGATGTGAGAGATCGACGTGAGGGTTCGACGTGCCAGCGGACAGAACCTTTCATTTTGGGTTGCAACTTTTGATCCAAGGATCATCTCCCTTCACCTATGAACGGTAAACAACTGCCATAACTGATAGAAAAATGCTGTGAAATGACTTTCAAACATGGTTTTAACACAATCCAAGATCTATATAATGTGATCTTGCTATCTTCAACATATACAACATTCTTGCAAAAATCTATAGAAATTTCAGCATTCTTCTTCTATCTTTCTCCTTTATCTTTCTCTTCTAATCAAGTTCATTCTTCTTCTCCTAGAGCAAAGGAAAAGAAGACAGCCGTTATATCTTGGGAAGCATTAGTCTTGTTGTCTACCTTGCTCGTTGGTAGAGACTAAATGCTTTAAGGACAGAGTCATCTTGAGACTCGTCTCGGCTTTTGTTTGATCACTTTCTTGCTTGTTTGCTACTATTTCCCAACAATCTTAAAGCAATTTACAATGGCATCCAAGCAAGCTTTATCGGATATGTCCAAGATGGAGCCGTTCGACGGCAATTCTACAAGAGATGGGCAGCAAAAGTGTGTTCTTCTTGGAAATGCTCTCAGTTTCATATGTTCTTAAGTTGGATAAGCCCAGTGATGAAACTGAAGCAAAGAAATACGATGCAGACAATACTACTTGCAGAGGCCACATTCTACATTTCCTGGCCAACTCTCTGTTTGACATTTATGTCAAATTTACGTCTGCAAAAGAGATTTGGTCAGCACTGGAGAACAAATATGGTGCTGAAGATGTTGGAAAACGCAAGTATGTGGTGAGTGAATTCTTGAAGTTCCAGATGGTTGATCATTCTCCAATCAATGATCAAATCCATCAGTTCCAGCAGTCATGGTGGATAATCTGGAACACGAAGGGATCAAGGTTGATGAGACATTCCAGGCGGCGGCATTGTTGGAGAAGCTTCCTCCTTCTTGGAGTAAATACAAGAAGAGGGGAAAGCACGATGATGCGAAGTTGTCTCTAGATGCAGTAAAAACATATACGCATCGAAGAGAACAACCGGATGGAAGATGAATCTCATCATGAGAATGGAGTCAAGGCCAACGTTGTGGAGCATGCTGCGAAGAAGCCCAAGTTCCACAACAACAATGGCGGTGGCGGCTACAACAGTGGAGGAAAAGGTAAGAAAGTTGCTGTGCAGGGCCAACAAGATGAAAGGAGTTTGCTGGGTGTGCGGGAAACCGGGACACCGAGCAGTCAACTGCAGGAAACGGAAGGGCCAACCAAGCAACCAGGCGAACCTTGTGGAGGCCAAAGGAGCAGCAGACGATATCATCGCAGCGGTTGTCTTGACAGAGGTAAACCTTGTCGGTGGCACTACGGAATGGGTGGTAGACACGGGTGCTACCAGGCATATTGCTACCAGTAAAGACCTATTTTCTGAATATAAGGAAATAGGCAGTGATGAGCAAGTCTTCTTGGGAGATGCACATAGTACCCAAGTCCTCGGAAAGGGTAAGGTGCTTCTCAAGTTGACTTCTGGGAAGAAACTGGAGTTAAGCAATGTGTTGCACGTTCCTGCCATGCGTAGGAACTTGATCTCCGGAGTGCTGCTGAACAAGGCTAATATTAAACTGTTTTAGAGTCTGATAAATTTTGTCTAGGAATGGAGAGTTTATTGGTAAGGGATTTTGTAACGGGGGCTGTGTTCTTGATGCTACTGCTGCGATAATACAAATGCATCTAGTTCTGTTTATTTTGCTGAGTCTCTTGATATGTGGCATGCTAGACTAGGACATGCAAATATAGGAGCAATAAAGAAACTTAAGAATATGAATGTGATTTCTTATGATGATGATAACTTCAACAAATGTGAACATTGTGTTGAAGCGAAACATCATAAGAAACCTTTTAAGAAAGTTGATAGAGTCTCACAAAAACTTGGTCTAATCATAGTGACTTAGGTGATTTCAAGAATCACATGAGTAAAGGTGGTAAAAGGTATTATGTTACTTTTATCGACGATTACTCTAGATACTCAAAAGTGTATTTGTTAAGTCATAAGGATGAGGCCGAGTCTAAGTTCATAAGTTATAAGAACGAGGTTGAGAATCAACTAGACTTAAAAATCAAAAGGCTTAGAACAGACAGAGGTGGTGAATATAGCACAGACTCTTTACAAAAGTTTTGTGAAGAGAATGGCATTATTCATGAAGTCACACCCCCGTACACACCCCAGTCTAATGGAGTAGCCGAAAGGAAAAATAGAACGTTGAAAAATATGATGAATGCATGTTGGTTAGTTCAGGATTGCCGGACAATTTGTGGGGGGAGGCAATCTTGACTTGTCATATTTTAAACAGATTACCTCATAAGAAGTTAGATAAAACTCCTTATGAGTTGTGGAAAGGCTATGCTCCCAACTTAAATTACTTGAAAGTGTGGGGGTGTCTAGCCAAGGTCGGAATTCCAGATTTTAAGAAAAGTAAAATCGGATCCAAGACAAGAGATTGTGTATTCATTGGGTATGCTCAAAATAGTGCAGCATATAGATTCATGGATTTAGACAATAGTTCTATTTTGGAGTCTAAAGATGCTGAATTTTTTGAGCATATATTTCCTATGAATAGACAATCGAGCATGTTCCTAAAACTGAATTTGGTGAGTCTAGTAAGTCCCTAGTTAATCAAGAAGTTGTGAACCTAGGAGGAGTAAGAGACAAAGAACTGAAAAGTCATTGGAAGTGACTTCAAACAGCCTTCATTTTAGAAGATGATCCCAAAACTTACGGAGAAGCAATTAAGTCGATGATTCTAAGTTTTGGAAGGAAGCCATAGATAGTGAACTTGAGTCTATTTAAGTACAATACTTGGGAGTTAGTGGACTTGCCTAGGGTGTAAACCTATCAGTTGTAAGTGGGTCTTTAGAAGAAACTAAAGGCGGATGGAACAATTGATAAGTTTAAGGCTAGGCTTGTCGCAAAAGGGTTCACACAACAAGAAGGAATTGACTTCTTTGACACTTACTCACCGGTTGCTAGGATCACTACGATTAGAGTCCTAGTAGCACTTGCCTCCATTCACAAGCTTGTTATTCACCAAATGGATGTGAAAACAGCTTTCTAAATGGAGACTTAGAAGAGGAGATTTATATGAAACAACCGGAGGGTATGATGTTAAAGGTCAAGAACACAAAGTGTGTAGGCTTAAGAAGTCTTTGTATGGTCTTAAGCAAGCACCTAAACAATGGCACGAGAAGTTTGATAACGCATTAGTGTCTAATGGTTATATAGTAAATGAAAGTGACCGTTGTGTGTATAGTAAGTTTAATGATTGTGATGGTGTCATTATTTGCCTTTATGTTGATGATATGTTGATATTTGGAACCAACATAAATGTTGTTAATGATACAAAATCATTGTTGTCTCTTTGTTTGATATGAAAGACATGGGGAAGGCGGACTTAATTCTTGGTCTTAAGTTAATAGAGAAATGTGGGGGTTATTTACTTTCTCAAGAACATTATGTGGAGAAAATGTTGAGAAAGTTTAATCACTACGATGTAAAACCAGTAAGTACGCCTTATGACTCGCATGTTACTTTGACTAAAAAAATGTGATAGTGTGTCTCAATGTGAATATGCTAGGATAATTGGTAGTGTAATGTATTTGATGAATTGCACTAGGCCTGACATTGCATATTCTGTGAATAGGCTTGCACGATACACTCATAACCCAAATGAGAGTCATTGGTGTGCATTAAGACGTTTGTTAAAGTATCTTAAGGAACAATGAATTTAGGACTCATGTTTACAGGGTCACCTGCTGTTTTAGAAGGCTATTGTGATGCTAATTGGGTGACGATAATGATGAAATAAACTCCACTAGTGGATATGTTTTCACATTGGGTGGTGGAGCTATTTGTTGGAAATCATGTAAACAAACTTGTAGTGCTAATCTACAATGGAGTCTGAATTTATTGCCTTAGAACTTGCTAGTACAGAAGCCGAGTGGTTAAGGAATTTACTTGTTGATATTCCTTTATGGTCTAAACCTATGCCTTCTGTATCTATTCATTGTGATTCTCAGGCTGCGATTGCACGTGCAAGGAACAAGATATACAATGGGAAGAGCCGGCACATCCGTTTAAGGCACAACATTGTGCGTGATTGATTAGTTCTGGGGTGGTAACTTGGAGTTTGTAAGAACCAAGTTTAACCTTGCAGACCCCTTAACTAAAGGACTAAACAAGAAGTTAGTCTACGAAACATCGAGGGGGATGGGACTTATTCCATCTGTAGAGAATTCTTCATGATGGGAACCCAACCCACTATTAGTAGAGATCCTACGAACGGGGTTCAATGTGGTAAGAACAAGTCATGAAAGAATTCTATGTTGCACTATCTAAGTGTCTCTCCCTATGGTGTTGTTGTTGATAGTGCTCACTGTAATGACTTGAGGGTGAGATTTTAAGAATCTCTTAATGAAAAATTCATAGCCATATGTTTGGTGGTGTGAACAGTGCACACTTGATGAATTTCACCTATGTAAGCTTGGAAGTGGTGCCGCTTCCTGTGAGAGCCTGGAAAACTCTCTAGAGAGCTTATGAATCCTGAGATAGGTGCATGGCCGATATCGCACCAAAACCGCGAACTTGGAGAAGTAGATAATGATATGTCTTCTTGTTGTTCATATAAACAATAGTGGAGTAAGATTCAAGACGAAGTTCATCTTACTTCCGTTTATATAACTCAAGTTGTACTACCGGCGATTCAAGACCACAAGTCATCGTATCCGTTATGTGTCATTATCTTCGATTGATAATGGAGAGGTTAGTTGTTTAACGTTCGGAAGTTGTCTTTATATAAGTTTGGATCATGTGGGGGATTGTTGGAAAAAGTACGTTAAAGTACCTTTCCGTGTGCTCCAAACTTATATAGAATGTATATGAGGTTGTTTGGGAGATTGAAATGAGGGTTCATGTTGATCTGAGGACGTCAATCTCTCATTGAGAGACTGACGTGAGAGATCTACGTTGATCTGAGGACGTCGATCTCTCAATGAGGGTTCGACGTGAGAGATCGACGTACGTCGATCGATCGATGTGAGAGATCGACGTGAGGGTTCGACGTGCCAGCGGACAGAACCTTTCATTTTAGGTTGCAACTTTTGATCCAAGGATCATCTCCCTTCACCTATGAACGGTAAACAACTGCTATAACTGATAGAAAAACTGCTGAAATGACTTTCAAACATGGTTTTTAACACAATCCAAGATCTATATATATGTGATCTTGCTATCTTCAACATATACAACATTCTTGCAAAAATCTATAGAAATTTCAGCATTCTTCTTCTATCTTCTCCTTTATCTTTCTCTTCTACATCAAGTTCATTCTTCTTCTCCTAGAGCAAAGGAAAAGAAGACAGCCGTTATATCTTGGGAAGCATTAGTCTTGTTGTCTACCTTGCTCGTTGGTAGAGACTAAATTGCTTTAAGGACAGAGTCATCTTGAGACTCGTCTCGGCTTTTGTTTGATCACTTTCTTGCTTGTTTGCTACTATTTCCCAACAACCTTCATCTAGCCTCACCATCTCCCCTTGCTGCCACGTGTCGTGCGGTGACGCGTGGGGTGAGGTGGGGTGGAAGAGAAGCAGCAGAATCTTGTCTCAGAAAAAGTATATTAAAAAAGTATATAACTTAAACAATAAAACTTTGGCGTCAAAAAGAAAAAAGAAAGAAAGAAAGAAGCAAAAAAAAGAAAACTATTTAAATATTTCTTTTTTTAATATTTGAAAAAACCTATATCTTCAATGTTTGGAAAATTTCCTACCAAAACATGTGGAACAATTGGTTCCACCATTCTTCTTGCATGTTCAGGACGATCCACAGTGATAAAGTTAGGAGCTAACTTTTGGTCTTTATGGCGTTCTGCAGCGTTTTTTAGGTTTATCTTACTATATTAAACCACTTTGTATATTTATAATTTAAATAAAAGAAAAGTTCTGTTTTTGCCCTCCATGTTTTGAGAAATAATCTCTCGATCCTTTCTAGTCTAAAATTTGAGTTATGGGACTCTGGTAGCCGGATTTGTCTGCACTTTCTATAAGAGAGTTTTTCACTGGGCTGTAAAAAGGCCTGAGTTGACTGGTCTCAGGTCAGCTTAACCAAAGAAGAAGGAGGATTAGGAGTTATCCAACTGAAGACATGAAATCTGGCTCTGCTACCCAAGCACATGTGGGATCTGTACCACAAGAAAGACACACTCTGGATGCAGCAGATGAATCATAAGTATAGACTACAAGACACGTTATGGTCAAGGACTGGGTGAAGCTCGGACTCACCCCTCTTAAAGATATTTATGGAGATCTGAGATCAGTTGCTGGCTAGGGAAGGCTCATGCAGTTCGGCAATAGAGACAATCATCTCATGGACTGTGGCAGATGCCCTCAAACCTCGTTTGACGTATGACTATTTCAGAGAAAAAGGCAGTAAGGTCAGCTGGAGCAGGATTTTCTGGGACACAACAATTACCTTTAAACACTCCTTCACACTCTGTCTTGCTGGGCTGAACAAGCTGCCCAATAAAGATCGTCTGGTTTATCTAGAGCGCAGAGAATGTTACCTCTGCTCGACGGAACAGGAGACGCTGCAGCACCTCTTCTTCTCCTGCTCATCTACGAAACAAATTTGGCTTGCTATCTCATCATGACTGGCACTTCCACGGAGATTTCACTCTATAAACAGGATACTGACCTAGGGATCAAAAAGACTCAAAGGAAAAGCACTGAAAGCCAAGATAGCGTAAATGGCTTTGGCTGCGACGTGATATTTTATATGGCAAGGACGCAACATATACATTTTTGAAGTAGAAGCATTTGTACCTAGGGATGTAACGCATAGAATATGCACTCATGTATATAGAGTGATGTATAAGCTCCACCCACATATCTCAGACTTAAGCGTTGTTCATATGTTTTAAGATTGCTATATATTACTAAATAGAACATGTAGGCCGGCATGTACACCTACAAGTAGGGCTATTGTATGGGTCATATCTCTTTGATGCATTGATTTCTCTGGTTAATATTAGTATTTTAACCAAAAAAAAATAAAATTTGAGTTACGGATTAAAATAGAAACCATACGTTTCCTCAAAGCTAACAAAGTCTCTCTTATTTTTCTTTTCACCTTTCGTGCTATTTTGTTTGACCTTCACGCCTTATGTTTTAGACTAACAATTTTTGTTAAATTTAACAGAAAATCTGATTGTTATTTTAATTAAAAAAGGGTTAAATTTTAAGCTAAAAGAGATCTAGAAATCGTTTTTGCCAAAACATAAGGGTTGAAAGATTTTTTTTCTTGAATAAAGCTTCCTGAATTATTCAGTATTTTTAATTTTTTAATTTTTATTTTTTGTATGTATTTATTATTGTATACTTTTGTTGATATTGTGTAGCTTATATTTTTTGTATGCATTTAAGACAAAACGCACATAATCATTAACTAAATGAAACCAAAAATACCTCAAAAATGTATCCAAAACCCAAAACAAAGACTCAAGGAACATATAAACCATGAATAAATTGAATGACTTAATAAACAGAACCTAAGGAAAACGTCTATCTCTATTTTCAATGGAGTCAATGACACAAGCTAAAAAAATAGAGTCAATGACACACTATTCTTTAATTTTGAAATATGATGGAATAAAGCAAAATGACTCACTCAATTACGCTTCTTATATTGTGAATCATCATTTGATCGACACAGCTTGATGAAATTTTCATTATATGTCATGAAGATACATCCTCTGTGTTTCTAACACATGTATATAGTTGCATACATTTAATTCTTCCATATTTCACTATAGGCGAGAGTGTATGAAGCAATGAGATAATGTTAGTCGTAATATATGGAAAACGTTATGAATCATTATGCTTAAGTTACTTCGGGATTTTTTTGGAGTCGACAGACTGTATGGGAACTCACATTCGGTGCGCTTGAGATTCGTACCTTTTGATTAATTAAATGTATTTTTGATAATTTTTTTTTGGTACGTTTAGCTCATTATTATGTATATTTATTCTTATATATCCAAAGAACGCTTGAAAAAGAACACATATTAAACAAAATTTAAAAGACAAGTCAAAATATACGGCCAAAACATACACATATCCAAATCGTAAGCCGGTTAACAACAAATGGAAGGGAAAGAAATTGTTCTCCTAGAAGGGTCAAGGAGTCCAGCGATTCGTGAGCCGATTGAGTTTAATTCAAGTTTGTGTCTAATTAATTTGGTTCGATAAAAATCAAGATTAAACTCGACTCGACTTAAATATTTAGCAAACTAATCTTGAACATATTGATACTCAAATCGTTACCTCATGAGCATGCTTGAACACATGATATATGTGAAAATTATGCATGATTTAGTGTTATATTAATATCTTTGTTTGATACAGATAATAAATTAAACATGATATCTGTCAAATACTCTAATAATAGTAAGTTTTACTATAAAAAATTTATAATTGTTCAATAATATTGACTAGAAATGATGTTTCTATATGTAACTATAACTTTCAGAATAAAAAATGACACTTTTTGGTTGAAATAGACTCGAACACTGTTCGATTTAAATCGAGTTCGTAACTGTTTAAGTTCAAGCTTAAGATCAAACAGCATATAGAAATCAAGTCTGAGTTCAAATTCAAAAGATATTAAAACACGCATCTCAATAAGTTAATATTAAGATCGACTCGAATTGTTTACGTGCCATAGCTCTCACAACCACCACCACCTCCGGGGCCCACCTCTCTTTTTTTCTTAAGGCTTTAATTTCTGAAGACGAAATGAACGCTGGTATAATACCTTTTTCTCGAAAAAATACCCGGACATAGCCGAACTGGTTCTGATTAGGGGGTTCTCGAAATAGAGGTCAGAAGTTCAATTATTGCCAAAAGCAAGAAAGTCCATTCCCAACAAGTGCATAGTGTGGGAGCTTCTTGGCCTGTAGGCTTGTCTGCAGTGCTGGGGTTCTTTATACAGACTACTGTGTAAATGACCAAACTCCTGATAGCGGGTCGTTAGGTACCTGATTTACCCCCTACACTACCTTTGGGACTGGGTGTAGCAGGGACCCTTACTTGTTGGGGTTAAACATTTTTCCCCAAAAAGAGAACAAACCCATGTTCTAAGGTCACACTTTGGGATAGTAAAACAGATTTTTGTGGGGATATTTCTATCACATGAGAATATATCCACTTTCCATCTATATTAAACAAAACAAAATACATATGAAATCTGACACACATATGCATCAGCATGTTTAACTCAAAAAAATTTACATGCCATCTTGATAATATTTGCAAATTACAGGGTAATTATTTACGTTTCAAATATATAATTGACTCCAATGGTGTAACATTATTCAAATAGAAGAATAAAACTTAAGTCGTAATTAAAAATATCAATTTTCTATAACTCGATATTTCATTTAGAAATAAATAAAAGAAAGCAAAGAAAAGTAAAACTATACTAACTCAATATAGTATCATCTAGCACATTTTAGACAAGTCTCATAAAATAATGAAGGTACACGTTTCTTCACATCCCCAAAGTGCATGTTGGCATTTTTTTTTGGTTAACTTATAACAGCATTATCATTTAACCGTTGTTTCTTGCTCAATGTCATAATATATTAATAAGTACTTAGGTCAGCATTCGTTATATTAACCAGGAATAAATGATTATTGCATTGAGAAGTTTATGATTTGACTATTTTAAAATTTTGTTTATCATAGACCAGCTATCAAGAGGGACATTTGATCAAGTAATAATACGGTACTTAATAATTTCCTTCGTAAATCAAAGTTGGATATTAGTCGAGAAGTATGTCTTTCTTGTTGGAAAAGTACGTTAAATTACTTTAAAATTTACTTCAAATTTATATAAAAGCATGTAAGATGTTGTTTGGGAGATTAAAAGATGATTGAAACATTTTGAACTTATAAGAAATCACTTGGATCGATCTATGTGCAAGTTGGATCAAACCAAGTAAAAGTTAAAACGAAGTTGATAATTCTGTTGGACATCGATAGATCGAGAAAATCTCACTTATTAGCCTAAGGTTTGGCCCATTACTCAGTTAGCAGCCCTAACGTTGATAAAACTCACTTAACAACAACTCTTTTGCCGAAATGTCTCACTTGTAGCCAGATGACCGTTGACCAACCGTTGACCAACTGTTGACTTTCTCAGACCAACCAGAAGTTGACACGTGGCGACCCTTTTTAATTAAAAAATAAAATTGTATTTTTGAATAAAGTGATTTAAAAAGAATTTAAAAATTCTAAAAAATGTAAAAATTAATTAAATTTTTTAAAAATCAAAAAAATTAGGGAAAAAGATAAAAATAATAAACAAAATTACCTACAAACACCCCCAGCACTCCACCCACCTACCCCCCCACCCGCCGCCACCCCCCACCCCCGGGTCAAAAATTTTTTAAAATTTTTTTCTAACTCACCCATAACGCTCCGACCACCCGGTCCACCCCCGCGTCCCCTCCCCACCCCACCCCCTCCTCTCGCGAACTGTGAATAGACACGTGCACAGAGGAAGCGAAGACAACAGGCCATTATCTACTCGGTGATGAGCCAAACTAGTGTTCGGGGTGGACCTCCTGCTAAAGAATCATGCACCATAATAACAACTTCTAGTTCTCTAGCACATGGCTCTTGTGATGATAGCTCACCAAGTAAATTGGCTAATTGTTAAAGAAATAAAAAGACATGTCCATGACTCTTGGCAAATATGTGCTGCATACTGGCCACAGTAGACAGCTTGAAGAGTAGGGGCTTGGTGAGATATGACGCTTCCTTATTGTTTGGTTTAATGCTAGAAAGCCACAGACATTTACTCTTTCATTGCCAGCAAAAGAGCATTTGAGGGTTTGAAGAAACTAGACATCAAAATGGATCCAAAGGAGTTAATGAAGGTTTTGTTGACATTAACTATATGTGATATCTGGCTTAAAGAGAAAACCATAATAGGACCTCTAAATGAGAAAGAGATTTGTAAGAGACTAAACAATATACACGAGGACGACAGGATCGATCAGGAGAGAACTGAAAAGGATAATGAGAAATGGGATGGTGTATCTCAGTTGCAGCATAAATCTAAGAGTTATAAGGAACCAGGATGTAAATGATATCAATTCACACATTGTATGGCTTAGAAAGCAGCCCCTAAGGCCCACCCCTCCCCTTCATTTCAACTGATGTGCAACTTAGGAGCTACTTGGTGTCCGTAATCCAAAATATCATGGATAGCTTGCCCAGGGAAAAAAGATGATGTTACCAAAACATGGTTGAGGTAGCAAAGTAGACCATAACCAAAGAATATAGCTGTTGATTCACCTGCTCGAGCGTTAGAAACATGATCACGTTCCATGTTTATAGATGAGTTAGAAAAATTTAAGAAAAATTTTGCGAGAGAGGGGGTGGGGAGGGGACGCGGGGGTGGACCGGGTGGTCGGAGCGTTATGAGTGAGTTAGAAAAAAATTTAAAAATTTTTTTTGGCCCGTGGGTGCGGGGGGGGGGGGGGTGGGGTTGGAGGAGGGTAGGTTGGCGGAGTGCTGGGGTGTTGTGGGTAATTTTTATTATTTTTATCTTTTTCCCTAATTTTTTGATTTTTAAAATAATTTTAATTAATTTTTACAATTTTTTAGAATTTTTACAAATAATAACATTTTTTAGAGATGATTTTTTTTTTAAAAAAAAAAGAAAAAACCTGCTGTAGCAAGTCACCTTCCGGTGACTGGCTACAAGTGAGACATTTCGGCAAAAGAGTTGTTGTTAAGTGAGTTTCATCAACGTTAGGCTGCTAACTGAGTAATGGGCCAAACCTTAGGCTAATAAATGAGATTTTCTCTCGATAGATCATATCGATCGGTCGATGTGACAGCGATCGATACTTCGATTAATCGATGTGGTATGGATGCAAAATTGGAGCTCTCTATCCAATATAGATCGATCGATGTGACATCGATAGATACATCGATCAATCGATGTTGACAGGGTGCAAAGTTGGAGCTCTCTGTCCAACATCGATCGGTGGCTTCGATCGATCACATCGATCGATCGATGTGCCAAAGAAGAAAGACTTTTCACTTTGAATTGCAATTTTTGATCTAAGAATCGTCTCCCTTCACACATGAACGTTATGCAACTAACATGGAGGTTAATTAAAATGCTGAAATGGGTTTTCAAAGTGGTATTTACACAATCCAATGGCTATAAATAGTAGGCATTGCTATCTTAAATAAAGACAACAACTTTTGCAAAATTCTGAAATTTTCAACATTGTTTTTCCTCCAACTCTCTCTCTCTTCTTCCTCCAATATCAAACACTTCAATTTGCAAGTTCATCTTCCTGTCGTATAGCGAACGAAAGGAAGAAGCAGTTATATCCTAGGAGGCTTGTGCCATGTAGTTTACCTTGCTCGTGGAGGCATTTTAACTTTGAGGACAGCAACCCACGTTGTGTCTTGTCTTTTCTTGTAAAAATGGTAAAGCAAATGAAAATGATGGCAAGACATAGGAAATTTCATGGAGAATTTCTTGTATTTTCCATTGTATCACTGTACATGTATTTGTAGCTGCTTAATTGATCTATACAAGGAAAGAAAATAACAGAATCAAATCACAATTACAGTAATTGCTACAATTACGGTACTTCTACAACTATGGCAAGTTACAATTACTCTGATTCTCCTATTTAAGGTAAAAAGAATATCTTCACATTCTACACTCCTCCTCAAATTGGACAGTGGGGTCAATGATTTTCAACTTGCACAGAATGGCTGTAAAGAACCTTCCATTGATGGCCTTGATCAAGACATCTGCCAGCCGGTCATTGAACCGAAGAAATGGCAATGCAATAAGCCCTGTATCCAGTTTTTCCTTAATAAAATATCGGTCAATCTCCACATGTGTGGTACAATCATGTTATACTAGATTCTCAGATATGATAATCTATACCTTATTATCACAAAATAGTGGTGTAGGCTGATTAAGCCTAAATCTTTGAACAACTTATATAGCCATCATACTTTAGTGATACCTTTCACAATCCTTTGGAACTCCGTCTCTGCACTAGAAAGGGCAATAACCTTCTGTTTTTTTTGCTCCTCTATGTAACAAGATTTTCTTCCACAAGAGTGAAATATCCGGATGTGGACTTCCTATTCACCAGATTCCCTGCCTAGTCAGCATCAGTATAAGGTTGGATATCGAGGTGTCCATTATCCTGAAACAAAATTACGCTGTCAAGAGTGTATTTTAGATATCGTAGAATATACATAACAACATCCATATGATGTTCCTGAGGATTATGCATAAATTGGCAACCAGGCTCACGAAAAATGTAATGTTGGGGTGGGTATGTGATAAGTAGATTAATTTGCCAACCAAGTGTTGGTACTGTCCCTTATCTGCAGGCGGTACACCATCGATTACTGTAGCTTATTATTTACTGTCATAGGAGTGTCATAGGGTTTGCAATCAATCATTCATATTTCCGCTAGAAGGTCCAATATGTATTGTAAATGCAAGACTTTGACCGAAGAACTTCGATTCCAAGAAAGTACTTGAGGCCCCCAAGATCTTTCGTTTCAAACTTCGTGAACAAATATTGACGGAGTTGAGTCATCTCTTTTATATCATCACCATTGATAATCATGTCGTCAACGTAGATAATTAGGCAAGTCACCAGATCTGCTCGTCTTTTTATGAACAAGGTGTGATCTGCATTACTCTGTGAATAGCCATCCTGTTTCATTACCTCTGTGAACCTTCTGAACCAGGCCCGAGATGACTGTTTCAATCTATACAGAGATTTCTTTAGACGACATACTTTGCCCCTTTTAAATTCTATAGAAAATCCAGGAGGGGGTTCCATGTAAACCTCCTCTTTAAGATCACCATGGAGAAAAGCATTTTTTATGTCAAACTGATGTAGAGGCCAGTGCCTTGTAGCTGAAACTGAGAACAAGACCCGAATGGTATCAATTTGGGCTACAGGTGATAATGTTTCAGAATAGTCAATGCCATACGTTTGAGTATACCCCTTAGCTACAAGCCGGGCGTTATGTCTTTCCACATTTCCATCTGCTTTGTACTTTATAATGAACACCCATTTACACCCTACCGGCCTTTTGCCAGGAGGTAAGGTGCAGTTTTCCTAAGTTTCATTCTTTTGGAGAGCATTCATTTCACTAAGCATAGCACCCTTCCATTTTGGTCGACTTAGGGCCTCGTTTACATCTTTGGGAATCTCCTCAGAGCATAACGTTAGAAATAACCCTTGGGCAACATCAGTTATCCTATTTCTAGAACAACTCAGGGGATATGGAGAGGTTCTTGATAGCTTGTCAGGAGAGTACCGATCTGAAGGTACTCCACGGTCAACTCTCGGAGGTAAGATCCGAACCTGTTGTTGTTTCTGTAATGTATTAGTGGAACACACGGGGGGTTCTAGGGCACTTTCTTGATCAGATGGGCATACTGCAAGGGTATTATCGGGAATAATATCACTGTTGTTATCAGAAATCAAAGAAGTAGATTATTCGTTACTAGTACCATTTCTTACCTCGGACAGGGCATTCATTACTGGTTGATCATTTGGTGGTACATGGTCAGCGAGCGGTACACTTTCGGGAGCTATAGCACAGTTGGTGCCATCTACTTGCCGTGTTAGAATGGTCGTCGGGCAGTTATAATATGACAGCCAATCTAGGGTTACATCATTAGCACAAGGCTTCCCTTAAACCTGATATTGGGTGTGATAATATAATTCGGTTTCAACAAAAACACAGTTCGTGGTTATATGGACACGATGTGTTCTGGGATTATAATATTTGCAGCATTTTTGGGTGGTAGCATAGCCAACAAAAATACATTTGTCAGCGCAAGAATCGAGTTTGGTCCGTTCATTTTTTTGGGTTATAGATAAAACAGTACACCTCAACACTTTTGGAGGAATGGTACATATAGAGAGAATGGAGTGTTGGGTGAAAAGTGCGTGTAGAGTTGTTTGATGATTGAAGATTTTTGTGGAAAGGCGATTTGTGAGGTAGGCAGCAGTGGATACAGCCTCCAGCCAGAAACTTATCGGGACATGAGACTCGAACATTATGGCACGAGCCATTTCTAATAGGACCCAATTTTTGCGTTCCTCCACCCCGTTTTATTCAAGGGTGTGTGAACACGAGTTTTGGTGAATGATCCCATTATCAATACAGAATTTCCCCAACTCTCCATCGAAGTATTCACCTCCATTATCAGGTCGTAGAATTTAGATGGAGGTATGAAACTAGGTTTTGACCATATTGTGAAAGGTAAGAAATTTGCTAGAGACCTCAGACTTATTTTTCAAGATGTATGGACACGTCATACAGAAAAATCGTCTACAAAAATCATATAATAATGAAAACCAAGGGGAGTATTGTACGGAGACGGCCCCTGCACATCTGAATGCACTAAAGAAAACATCTAATGAACACGAGTATTATTTAAAGGGTAAGATGCCTGAGTTTGTTGAGCCCAGAGACAAGTATCACACTGCAACATTTTAGTTTTAACAGTAAATAAAGAAGGAAATAAGTGTTTTAAGTATGCAAATGATGGGTGTCCTAACAGACGATGCCACAGCTATAACTGTCGGATAACTATACTGGTGACAAGATTAGATTGTCCCTGTTGCACCACCGCATCGACAAAGTACAACCCATGGCGTTCAGTACCAGATCTAATGATCTCCCTTGTACGAATGTCATGTGAAATGCAGAAAGATGGTAACATCATAACAATGCAATCTAATTCTTTAGTAAGCTGACTAACAGACAGTAGTTTAGTTGATAAGGCAGGAACATAGAGCAATTTTTGAGGGTGATGTGAGGTGTAATGATGACCATACCATCACCAATAACAGGAACAAATGTGCCATCAACTGTCTCAACACTTTTTCTGTAGGGGGTACGTGTGAGAAAGTTAAAGGATCATATAACATAGTATCGGTAGCCCTACAGTCAAAAATCCATGGAGAGGTAGTTTTGGTATTATGACATAAGGAAGGAAAGGGAGCAGGGTTGATATGATGATTAGTGGACATGTTGGGGGTAGCAGGGACAACTGATTTTTGGGGTTCTGGTGAACTTTTGTGGGACTTCAGGGATGAAATGGTGAATTTTCTGGAGTTTAGGGGTCTCGGTTAACATTTGTGAAACTCCAGGCATAAAACCGTTAAATGTCTGGAGTTCAGGGGTCTCAGTTGATGTATTGAAGACTTGGGGGGCACAAGTATCAGTCTTAAAACACCCGTGGCCCATACCAACATTAACAGAAACAACAGGGGGCATGAGATCAATTTCCATTTTGTCTGGGCTATGAAAGGAGAAAAGGTTAGGGTTTGAAACCCTAACCCTGATATCTGTACCTACTGTGGCGTCGAATGCTCCTTCTTCTTTGACAGTTTCTGTCCAGAGCTGAGGCTGCTGGTCTCATACTGGCCTTACTCCGGTGGTATCCTCTTCCTGCCTGTTGCCTTCACCCTCTTCGGTGACTTGTGCAGCAGTAGCCTGAGCCTTATCCTTAAACTCCTCCCACCACTCAGGGTAGCCATGGAGTTTAAAACATTTATCTCTACTGTGCTCCTTCTTCTTGCAGTGTGCGCACTCTAGTTGGTTTTTTTCATCCCCCCGACATGATGGTGGCCCTGAGCAGGGGTTATTTCCTCCTCCTCTTCATGGAGGTTCTGCGGTGTTTCTGCCATTGACACTAGTTCTTTTCACTGTCAGCCCTTGGCCTAAACCTACCCCCAATGAAGACTCTGAAGGGGTAATCTTCAACAACCTATTCTCTGTGTCTGTTCACAAAACGCAGCCTCTGCCGTAGGTCGTGGGTAACTCTTCAGTATTTCTTTCTTAGCGGCTGCAAATCTATCATTAACAGCCATCAAAAGTTGGTATAAGTGTCGCTCTTGTATGTATTGATTGAACTTCTGTATATCCCTTAGACATTCTATGGGATTCGGGCTCTTGTTATCAATCGTCCTCCACAGTTGCAGTTGGTTCCAATATGTATCCAACGTGTTGTTCCTTGTTTTAGAGTGTATGCTTGTTTGTGCAGATCAAATATCTGTAAGGGGTCAACCCCTGACCCGTAAGTTTTGACTAATCTATCCCAAAGAGCTTTTGCGGCTGGATAGCTAGAGGCATTATTAACTAGACTCTCATCCATATTATCAATTAGCCATGTGAAAACAAGTCGGTCATCTTGCTCCCACTTAGCATAATTTGCATATGCTGGCAGGGGGTGGAGGAACTCTTGTGATGTGGGTGCTCCTTCCACTGCCCAGGAGAGCCCTACGCATAAGATTACACCACAACGGGTAATTCCCATAATTCTCATTGTCCAAAAAGATAAGAACCGGCCTTAGGGCACATTTAAGTACCTGTTCTAGCAATATATAAGGTGGCAACTTCAACTCAATTGGCCTATGTGGTATTCTTGCAAATAGATGACGTGGTATTCTTTTTAAGAGGCCACATCATCTTTTTTTTTTCAATTTCCAACCAATTTTACTCATATTTTGAGCATTAATTTCTCATTTACCCGGTATCATAATTGAGTAATGCAAAAGCCTAAATTCATCTAATCATTACGCAGATAATTTAGGACTCATTAGTTTCCATTTTTGATTAACGACACTAGTCATAATTAAGTTCAAAATATGTTGCTAAGCAACTTTGGACAAACCCATTTCTAAATTTTCCAATTTTCCTCCAACAAGCCCCACATGAATGAAAATTAATGCAAATGCAGATGCAAACTCTAACGAGAAGTCAGACAAGAAAATGTTGTATCAGAAGAAGTAGCTTCTTGCTTTGAACCTTTCATAGTGATGTACCATCGGATCCACTCGTCTAATTAGTGACTTGATATCTTGAACCAGTCAGCCTTTATTATGAACCTAAACAACAATACTCACACAACATTTCCTTTAACACACTTTTGGTTCTCATGGCTGTGGTGAGGGGATCCTATCCCGTTCGTTTTGGCCATGAACAACCTGGTTTCAGAAAGTGTTTTAGAGACTTCTTGCCTCATAGAATTCTCACAGAAACAGACCCACTTTACACTTACACATGTGATTCCTATCAGGAGCATTCTGCCATACCTCACTTGATGTATCTAGATATATGACATCATTAAAAGCTTTAGCTTACCTTAACTATTCTCTGCAGACAATATTTTTATACAACAGAATGAGTAAGTGCTATACTGAAACTTCATAACTTAGTTGTCTCATTGAACCAAGATTCTGGGATCTGCAGTCAACAAGGTTGGATTACAATTACAAAGATTCTTACACTGTAGGCTTAAATCCCACTCCGTTTGTCAATTTTGACATCTGATCTCTAAGCAAACCTTTTGTAAGTGGATCCACAAGATTCTCATTTAATCAATGGAAATCACACCATTATATCAACTGTTTAATTGTGTTGTGTCTCCAACGTATGTGTCATGACTTACCATTGTAGATGCTGCTTTGAGCTCGTCCTATAGCTGACTGACTATCATAGTGTATGCTGATAGGAGCGATTGACTTAGGCAGCATGAAACATCTTCTAGGAAATTTCGAAGCCATTCAGCCTCTTCCCCAGTTTTATCCAGTGCTATAAACTCAGCTTCCATAGTGGACCAAGCTATGCACGTTTGCTTTGTGGATTTCCATTACACATCACCACCACCCATAATGAATAAGTATCCACCGATGGACTTAGAATCCTTACTATCTGATATCCAAATTGCGCCGCAATATCCTTCTAATACTGTTGGATATCTCGTGTAATCTAATCCAAGGTTCATTGTGTATTTCAGGTACCTTAACACTTTATCTAGAGCTTTCCAATGATCATCAATTAGATTACTGGTAAACCTACTCAATTTGTTTACTGAACAAGCTAAGTCTGGTCCTACATTTAATAAGACTTTTGCCCAGATCAGGATCAAGTGCAACCTTCTATATAGTCATTTTCCAAGAACAACAAAATCTATTATGCTCACATGGAGAGAAAATAGGATTCAAATCTTAATTATCATCAAAAAATACAATGGTCTTTACTATAATATCATTTCGAATTCCGAACCTTACCTATAGGATCGTAAAACATAATAAAACTAACTTTCAAAACTCTACATACCAAATTTTGAGACTACCATAAAACCAAGTTCTAGAGTGTGATATATAGGGTTCTTGAGACCTAAAAGAAAGGGGGAAAATAACATCATTATCTCCTAAATGACTTTGCCATAATTAAATGCTACACCAATGAATCGCCATGGCAGCAATCGTCCCTCCCTAACCTCCCCCCTACCCCCCCCCCCCCCCGTTTGCCATCTCTCCCCTAGGGTTCACACCCGAGGCCAACAAAGCCAGCTAAGGGTATTGGGAGCCAAAAGCATAAAGACGAAGCATACTTGACAGATGGAGAGTCGACAATAATGATGATACCCCAGTTCTATTATCAACTGATTAGCATGTACGTACGTGTGGACAAGGCAATATTGCACTAGGTTAGGTTTTGAATGAAAATCTTGTTCTAACAACCAAATAATACATCCCAGAAATAAAAAGTTAAGGACAAAACAACAAATTAGATCATACTAGAGACCAAAGACTCGTGCAATTTCTTCGAAAAATACATGAATTTAAATTGTCTGGATTTAGTTGTTTATTAGTGCTTTTTCATGTGTGTCCGTACCAACGAAATGTCACAGACCCACTTTTATGTCAGTCTTTTTCATGAATTTTAAAAGTGACACATTTGTAGTCTTACATCTCATTGAAAATTTACACCTATCTAGAAACCCCATAACATGTGTTGCTATAATTCTTCTAATCCAAAATAATGAAAAGCGAAGATAAGATGTAAAGGCCAACTAGTGCGGTTCAACAAACCGAATAGTTTGCGAACTGTTTGAATTCGGTTCGTATTTGGTTCGTATTCATTCGGTAATATCTGTAAACGAGTCGAATTCGAACAGCTGTTTTGGTTCGTTTACTAAAACGAGCCGAAATATTTGCGAACTATTCGGTTCATTTAAACAGTTATAGTCTTATCGAGCCGAACTCGAACTAATTTTAAAATTCGTTTAGCTAAACAAATTGAATTTGAAAACCTAGTATTCGTTTTGGCTTGATTCGTTAACACTCCTAAGGCCAACTCACTAAATGCCATCAACTATCCTCCACGTTGATTTTACCACCTAATTTTATTGCTAAAGAGTTCTGGCATATGTTAAGTTTCAAGAAAACCAATAAAATAAAATAAAATATCTTTGATGACCTATAGAACACAAAGGTGATGGTTTAGGTAGTAATTAAAATAACTTTCCTAAGATAACTATTGCTCGAAAACAATTGAGTCATATTTAACCGATTATGTTACGTTTTAGAGCAGCTCAAATACAAGGTATTTGTTTATCGAAAAAACAAAAAGAATACGATGATCATAATTTTATATTTTTTTAAGAAAATGGATCGGCTTTATGTTAACCCATAGTAAAACTGTTTATGTACAACGGAAAAACATAAGCATATTTACACTACTTTGACTCGTCCATGGACAATTCCGGGTTGCATGAAGAACGCGATCACTCCTATAAGATCAGAGGAGACCTTATATGAGGCAAAATATGAGGCCTCTAATCACGCGACGCCACGTGTACAAAAGGGCCTGCTAGTTACTTTTTTTCTTTTTTACAAAAGACTCTTTTATACACGTGGCGTCGCGTGATTGGAGCCCTCATATTTTGCTTCATATGAGACCTCCTCTGATCTCATCCGCTGATTACATATTCCACACACATCATTATACTTCAATTGTTTTCATGTCTTAAATGCTGAACCAAATTTCCTCCAAAGATTTACAATTTAAACTTTAGCCCCCATGAACGAGGGAACAAGAATATTGGTAAATTTTCACATGATCATGAGTAATATAGAGCAGGGAAGCCGATGCCAATGTCTAAAAAAATGTAATAAAATTCAAAAGCTATGTATGTTATTACTAGTTACACAATCATCAACAAAAATATAATAATTAGAGACGGACTCGCTGTTTTGTATATTTATCATTGTCACGTGTCAATCACTTTTTTACTTTATAAGTTAATAAATAATTATTAGTTACTTATTGACCATCATAACGTTTACCAGATAAATAATATGTCAATGAGCATAAATGACTTTGGAATATGATGGAACAAAGCAAACTGACTCACTAAATTGGTTGCGCTTCTTATATTGTGAAGTAGCAGTTGATCGAAATAGCATGACGCATCATTATGGGTCATTGAGAAACAACCTCTGTGTGTTTCTAACGCGTGAGTATGGTTGCGTACATCCGACCCTCCCATACCTGACATACGCAGGAACCTCTATGTCAATTGAGTAATGTTGTTGTTGTAATATAAGGAGGTAAAGTGCGAGCTCCATCTTGTTCAAATTAATGCTGCGTTATCCAAATTGTCACATACATTATATCTCATTGAGCGCCCATAAATCTAACACGTCCTCTATTTGCTTAATGTGATGATTATGTTTGACGTTTATATTCCAACTAAGATTTTGTAAAGTCATTTCGTTATCCAAAATATTGGATGATTTTTCACATAGGGACATATATAATGCACGAGGAGTTTAGTCCCTTTAGCCCACCTCGACATGGCCTGTCTCTAAAACTCCATTGTCACAAACCAATTTTGCATAAAGCATAAATTATATAGGGTCCCTAATATTCGAGAAGTGCAAAAAGATACTTCAACTTGGAATGTGGTCACTTTATTGTTTTTCCATTCTTAAACTCAATTATTATCCATTATTATCCCTTGTTCTTAGACACACTATTCTTTGACTTTGGAATATGATGAAATAAAGCAACATGACTCGCTAAATTGGCTGCGCTTCTTATAATATGAAGTATCAGTTGATCGGCACAGCTTGACGCAATTTTCGTTATGGGTCATCGGAAAACAACTTCTATGTATTTCTAACACATAGGTATGGTTGCATATATCCGACTTCTATACTCCGCTATAGGCGGAAGCTTATAAAGGAATGAGGTAATGTTGTTGTATTTCAACTTTATAAGTGGAATATTTACTTTTTTGTGCAAACACAATGGGTTCTCTTAAGATGAAAAATAACATGCCCTCTTCTTTAATAGATTTGTGATCATAGGATCCACCAACTTTTTTTTTTTTGCTATTTCTTTAATTTTCTGGAATATAAGAAATTGCAGCTCACTAAGGAATTTTATGTGTAAGGCAAGATGTGAGATAAAAACTTTAAAGTACATAAAGTTTATAGTAATACATGTTGCCTTCACGTGCATGTCGCGTTCAATGCTAGCTCATAGCATTATCAGTTGCCTCCATTTTCATTTAGGTTCAAATTGACGAATTCTCATTTTTTTTCCATTATTATTTTCTTTTGGGATTTGTTACAATAACTCACAAATCTTACAGCAGAAACTACTACTTGATAGAAAAATGAACTATAAAATCAGTATTTAGTGAACAAAAATCTTTTATTAAGAGTTTATTCGACAATTGTAAATGTTCATGGGGAAGAATACATGGAGGTTTCATTTAGTTGTTGGTACTCCTCGCTGATTGATGACCCAGAAACCATGAATCAAGATTCTTACAAATAGCCGCCAGAACATAGTCTAGTTGATACTCGAGTTGAGATTTGGTCCAAGAAGTCAAGAGTCCGAATCCAAGGATCGCGTACAATGTGGAGGTTCCTCTGATGCTAGGCCGAAAGCCTAGTTTGTAGGGGGACACCTTGTGTAGGTAACTGCGTAAGATCTCACCCAACCTAGGAGGCCGCTGAGCTCCTGATTTACATCCTCTACACATGCTCCTTGGGACTGAGACGGTGGGGTCCTCGGAGTGAGAGATTTAACATTTTGCTCCAAGATTCTGGAAAAGGATCCCCTGACCGCCGCTGGCCTCACCCCCTTCGCGACCCCCTGCCATGTGACACCAGGGGGTGGTGAGGCTGGGTGAGGGTCACCCGCACCCAGCCTCACCACCCCTCCCTACTGCCACGTGGCGAGCGGTCACGCGGGCGGTCACGGGGGGATAGGATCACCTCACCGCAAGAGGGTGCGGTGACGCGTGACCGCGCGACACGTGTCAGCAAGGAGGGGTGGTGAGGCTAGATGAGGGTCACCCTCATCTAGCCTCACCACTCCCCCTTTCTGCCACGTGTCGCGTGGTCACAAAAGAGGTAAGAAAAGTTGGGGTGAGGAGATCCAAACCCGTCAGGGAGAGGGGGTCAGGCGATCCAAATCGCAAGATTCTTACAAATAAATTGATGGATTATTTTGTCAGTAAGCCTAGAGAATGGTGAAAAGGCATGGCAGAATGCAGATACGGGTCTTTTAGACAGTCAGAAAAGTTACTCAGACAAAACTGAGCAACACAAATCCAATTTGCAAATTTCACCAAAACGGGAAAACCATGAACTTAAAGCGGGCTTCAACCTCATCATGACCATTCCAGAGTTCAGTCTCTCCTTTTCCTTTTCCTTTTTTATTTACAGGATTGAAGGGACTTTATTTGGTTAATAGTTCAGACATATTATATAGGTAGTTTAATTATGTAAAGAGTTTAGCAACAGATTCAAAGTTAATTAAATTGAATATATAGAGTTTAGCAACAGATTCAAGCCGCAGTCGCTAGTACAGAAGATGGTGAATCCCTCCGATATCCAAAACTTCATCAGTTGTAACAGCCCGTCTGATGCCCATTCTTCTTCACAAATGAGTTCTTGCACATAATCTTGTACAAGCATGCAACGACGAGTGTCCTAGAAATATCTACGTGTACCGTCCAAGTCGCAAAGAATGTACAAGTAGACTAACTGATATTTGTCATTGGATTTGTCACATAACAAACCCATTAGAAGGGAGCAGATTTACACCATACATCTATGCTGAACCTGCTCATTGGATGAGTGTTCTAGTAGACTCGTATTGATAAACCACGGCATGAACTTCCTCCGTGAGACACTGTTGGCCCTTATGCCACCATGTTTGTAGTATATGAGAGATCCCAGCCAGTAAGTGCATCACTGTCGATGCGAAGGACAAACAGGACTGCTACATCATATAGCGTAATAATGGTCTCACCTAATGGTAGGTGAGAGGAGTGGCTATCCTGTCGCCATCTCTCCACAAATACGGTGATCAAACCATGATCTATCTTAATCTTATTAGATAGCAACACTCTCTATAGCCCTACATGCTCTATGTAAGTCCTGCAACTATTGAAGACAATCTGATCTCTGTAGAAGGCTATTGTTTTTAGCACATTCGGCGTGCTGTATCTAGTGTTATTCCTACAATGGAGGATCATATACTCGTCATGGAGAATCAACAAATCTCTTATCTCCAGCCTCAACTCGCCAATAACACCGCTAGTGCAAAGGACGCCATATCTAAACCTAAATGTGGAATGAACATAAATTAAAAAAATACGAAATAAATGCATTATATAAAAATAGATAATTAACCTAATTAAATGAATTATACGTTTATGCAATTGAAACAAGTAAATAATCATAATTAAATAGTAATATACATTCATGCAATGAAAACAAGTAAATAGCCATAATTAAATACTAATATACGTTCACGAAACAAGTAAATAACAATAATTAAATACTAATATATGTTAATGCAATCGAAACAAGCAACTTACAATAATTAAATACTGCTATACGTTTATGCAATCGAAACAACTAGATGATAATCATTAAATTCTACTTTACATGCTTGAATTACAATAATTAAATAACAAATAAATTACAATAATTAAATACTCAAAGAGAGAAAGTTC
This sequence comes from Eustoma russellianum, assembly GCA_036186865.1. Classification (NCBI taxonomy): domain Eukaryota; kingdom Viridiplantae; phylum Streptophyta; class Magnoliopsida; order Gentianales; family Gentianaceae; genus Eustoma; species Eustoma russellianum. The sequence continues at coordinate 37,004,241 of AP025048.1, read as the reverse complement.
AAGTGCATCTTCAGGTGTGTTTTATGATGTGCATAGATTCTGACATACCTTCGTTGCATTTAAGAATAATGAGAAAAAATTAAAATGAAAATGAGGAGGTTTTATAACCAACTGTAGTGTGGAATATTGCGGTTCTATCAAAAATGCATTATACAAGACAGTATTGACAGAAACGTGATGTGTCAAAAAGTTAAAACGACTCAAGATGGTTTTGTGAACATGACCAATGGCACAAAACAGTTTTGATAAAATCGTCCTGTATAGATTTGAGTTTTCTTCCAAATGTATGATAAAAGTGGGTTTTCTATTAAGGCCGTGCTGAGCTGACCTTGTCCGAGCGACCTGAGCTGACCTTGTCCGAGCTCTGACCTTGTCCGAGTGGACCTTCCTGAACCTCGGCCAAGCTGAGCTGACCTAACGTAGTTGACTAGACTAGACCAGGCCGAGCATAGTGATTAGATAGAGATTGCGGGCATATCTGATTATATCTGATTGATTCTTTATAAGTATCACATATCCGTTATTGATTTCATTCGTATTTATCATTATCATACTTGTATCTATCATTACCTGAATTTGTACTATCATAATTGATAGTGATTAGATTATATTAGATTTATCCTTGTAGGTCCAATTGTATCTCTATAAATTAATGTACTGGAATAACAGAAAAGGACAGATTTGAAGTGCAAAATATTATTTTAATTGCCATCAGAGACATAGATGGCTTTATTAATCGAACAGCCCAGCGCTTCTTCTCTCACTATCGCGGCCAAACCATCTCAGCCGCTTCTTCCTACCTCCTCTCAAACAAAGAAAATTGTCTCTCCATATGAACTCCATTTTGGAGATCATCCAGGGTTACTTATCACTCCAGTCCAGTTGACTAGACTGAATTACGAAGAATGGGCAGGGGCAATCCTTGGCTCTTTGCTCGCCTGCCGGAAGTCCGGCTTCTTTGATGGCACTATCAACGACCCACAAAAGACTCCCCTGACCTGGACGATTGGGAGCCGGTTAACTCAATGATTGTTGCTTGGATCTTGAACACAATTGAATCAGGCCTCCGCTCCACTATCTCCTATGCTGAGGATGCAAAGGAGTTGTGGGATGATATCAAGCAGCGGTTTGGTGTGCTGAATGCAGCAAGGATCCAACAATTGAAGAAGGTCCTCGCAAATTGTAAGCAGAATGGAGATTCTGTTATGGTCTATTACGGAAAATTGTAGAAAATCTTGGACGAGTTGAAAGATTATGACGACCTTTCCATGTGTTCATGTGTCTTATACACGTGCGATCTCCGAAGAACCTTTGCCCGATGCGAGGAGGTGGACAAGATCCACCAATTTCTCATGGGACTAGAGGACTCAACGTATAGCATGGTACGTTTCTCTATACTGAATCAAGACCCTCTTCCTCCCTCGAATCGCGTCTACCACATGGTAGTGCAAGAAAGAGCCTCGAATCTAATGCAAGAATGGAGGAGAACCCCACTTCAGCTCGTTTTGCAGTGACTTTTGCGGCAAAACAAGGTAGTGATCACAAGTCGGCCAAAGGTGACATGACTTGCTCCCACTGTCGCAGAAAGGGACATGAGGTGCGTGCGTGTTTTCAGCTTATGGGTTATCCAGATTGGTGGAGAGATCGTTCGAAGACACTGACACGCACCAAACCGAGCGCGGGCGGCGCCTCTGCAACATTTTCTTATTAAAAATAATATATATATATTTTTTGTATTTTATCGACATTTTTGTCCAATTTATAAAACAAACCAAGAAAAACCATAGATTTGTAAGATCTGGCTGTGGCGATAGCCGCATCCAAATTATTTATATCATGATCAAAACATTATTTTATCAATTAAAACATTTATATGAATTAACAAGATTAAAGAAAGTTTAGTTTTACTAAAACAATAAAGAACAAATAGGACAATGTCATTCTAATCGTAATGCTACTATTCTTAACGGAATGGTTTACATTTAACGAAAATGTCTTAAACGTAAAGATAACGTACCGGGTTTTCTTCTTTACATAATGTTTGTACCAGTTAACGTTATCATTGGCAGAAAGTGTTCCTTTTTTTTGTTTTTTTTTTTTGGGGGGGGGGGTGGGGGGATTTGCCAAGAAAAAGATAAATAAAAAAAGGAAAAAAATATAGTGGTGGAATGATAATGAAGAACATGTGAAGTAGGTCACGGAAGAGATTATAACATCTAAAAATATGACCCATCAACATAATAATTGTGCCAAAAAGTAGTCCAACGCCCCCACTAATGGGTTTTGGATCTTTTCACCACAATCCCCTCACCTCTTTCTACACTGCACGACACGTGGCAGCAGGGGGTTGTGAGGCTAGATGAGGGTCACCCGCATCTAGTCTCTCCATCCCCTGCTGCCACGTGTCGTACGGTGAAAAAGTAGGTGAGGAGATTGTGGGAGAGATGATCCCGTCCCCAAGTAATACCCTAAGGTGGTATCTAATCACACTTTACTATTGCTTTTCTTTTCATCCCCAATTCTCTCCCACTGTTTTTTATTAGAGTTAATTGCACCTGGTATCCATTGTTTTCCACGAAGTTTTAAGTAGCATCCAATGTTTCATGAAACACACTTGGCATCCAGACTTATAGGGTTAATAGACACCTGGCATCCATATGACCTGCTGGACGACCGTTGACCGCTGAAATCGACCTTTGACCGGACCTAACCCTATTTTTAACCTGACTTTAACCACGGTTGACTAATTTACCTTGAATATTAAAGAGAAAACAAAATCAAAACAATTCCCACTTTGTTTTCCCGTTACTCGTTTCTGAAAAGGCGAAAAAATCCCAGGGCGAAAGTGACGGAAATTGTTCAAATTTCTAGATGAATCACACAATCTGACTGTTTGTTGGAACAGGCGTAGTTGATTGGTGTGGATTTTGGAAGCAATAGCCGGGGTTGTGGAGCTGTATTTTCGAAGGTGAAAGGGGCGAAAAATGACGTTAAGGCTGACAGGACTACCGAAGAACTTGCATCCTCTGTACAGTAAGAAAAAGGAACAATTTTTATTTCGAATATGTGTTATAATTTTTGATTTCGTTGCTGTTTTCATTATATTGTGTTTGCATGTCCATATTGGTGGTTTGAATGGCAACGGATGGTGTTTTTTTTAGTATATTACTGTTATTGTTGATGAGCATGAATAGTGAGTAGTTTTAAAGGTGTTCTTTGTTGAGTATAGTGTATGTCCGGAATGTTGGAGTAGTATTTGAAGTGAAGATGGTTTCTTGTTGCTGTGTTCATTTTTTTTGTGTTGATATACAGATCCCACAAGTGATGAAATAACTGTTGTTTTTCATTACGGTGGGTTATTACTCAAGACTGGTACTGCAATTTACGTAGAAAGGGACACCTGCATCTATGATTATGTGGATGCTGATGAGATGTCCCTGTTATACTTGGATGAAATGTGCAAAGATGCAGGAATATTTGGATTAAAGAAGTATTATACACGTGTAGTAGACAAGTTTGTGCAAATTGAGACTGATAGTGATTTGTATAATGTTGTCAAAAGTTGTGTAGCATCATCTAGGGTAATGAGATTGTATGTGGAGCATATTGTTCCACATAGTAGGTTAGAAAATGATGTTGCCGATATGGAAGATGAAAAGGTAAGTAATGCTGATTTGAAAATTGAGATTGAAGATGGCAGGTGCAATGTTAATGAAATTGGTGGTGATAATGAGGATAGTTTTGATGACGAGCAGGATGTGAAAGAAAACAATGAGGATGGCGGGAACGGTGTTAATGAAATTGGTGGTGATAATGAGGATAGTTTTGATGACGAGCAGGATGTGAAAGAAAACAATGAGGATGGCGGGGACGGTGTTAATGAAATTGGTGGTGATAATGAGGATAGTTTTGATGACGAGCAGGACGTGAATGAAAACAATGAGGAAGGCGGAGTGAATCTTGATGAAAAGGGTGATGGAATTGAAGATCCGTTGACGAGTGACACAGAGTATATACCTGAAACTGATGAGTTGCCAGGTGACGAGGAGGATTATGATGTACATGTTGACAAGAACAATGAGTGGGATGGGCTGAGTGAAGATGAAAATAATGTACCATGTAAGAGTGTTGACGAAGCAACATAGGACATAGACAAGGATTTAGGATTGAATGATGAAGAATTGGAGCACGGTAGCAATGTGTTTAACACTAGGACAGATGGGGAAAATCCTCATTTTGCTTGTGGGATGATGTTTAAAGATTTGGAGACATTTAAAGAAGCCCTGAAGATGTATTCCATAAGAAATGGTCGCCCGGTTGTTATTTACAGAAGTGAGAATAGTAGATGATGTGCGAAGTGTAAGAATAGTGGGTGCAACTGGGACATCCGTGTGGGTTTGAATAGGAAGAATGGTTTTTATGAGGTTAGGAGCTTGAACTCAGTGCATACTTGCAACTTTAGTGTGAAAAATGAAAGTATATCTTCGGGTTGGTTAGGCAAGAAGTATATGCAAGATTTTGCTTCCAATCCAAAACAAAGTCTGGAAAGCTTTAGAAAGAGAGTGTTCAATGACATGAAATGTCATGTGAGCAAACCGCAAGCATTCAGGGCAAGGAAAAGGACTTTGCAACTTGTTAGGGGAAAGGAGGAGTATGAATACGGTTTCATATGGAATTATATCGATGAAATGAAGAGGATTGATCCTGACAGTAATGTGATGGTGCAGACAGCGAGGTGTACGAATGAAGACGTGGAGTTGACGGAGGAACACATGAGCCTTAGGTCTGATAACATCCCACTGATTATAGATCAACCAAGGTTTCAGCGGATGTATTACTGCCTAGGTCCAATGAAGAAAGGATTTGTCGATGGATGTAGGAAGATATTTGGCGTTGACGAATGCCATGTCAAGTCGAAGTACGGTGGTATGTTACTCACTGCTGTGGGTTTAGATCCGAACAATAGTCTATTTCCCATTGCCCATGCAGCAGTTGAGAGTGAAACAAAAGATTCCTGGGAGTTGAAAGAGGACTTGCATATAGTGATGGATTTCGAGTGGACTATCATTTCTGACAAGCAAAAAGGCCTTATTCAGGCATGTGACGAAGTGTTTCCTTCAGCCCAACATAGGTTTTGTGTTAGACATTTGCATGCTAATTGGGTTCTGGCTGGTTACAACAACATCTCACTGAAAAGAGCCTTGTACGAGGCTGCAATGGCAACCACTGTTGTGGAATTTAGGTCTGCAATGAAGAAAATTGAGAAGCTTGATACTAATGCGGCAAGATGGCTGGATGACAAACCCCCTTATCAATGGAGCAAATCTCATTTTAGCTCAGTGGCTAAGTGTGACACCATTCTAAACAATTTATGCGAGAGCTACAATGCCGTCCTTTGTGAGGCTAGGGAGTTACCAGTTCTGTCTATGTTCGAATGGATCCGACAATATCACATGACAAAATTTCAGGAAAATAGGGAAATGGCGAGTAACAATTGGGAAGGAATGAAGCTATGCCCGCGGATAATGAGAAGGCTAACCAATGCGATGGAGGCGAGTGCAGACTGTATACCTTACACAGCTGACATAAAGAAATTCCAGTGTGAGCAATTTGACGGTAAGAAGTTTGTTGTTGACCTCAGAGATCATACATGTTCGTGCAGAAAGTGGGATTTGACTGGAATCCCATGCTCCCATGCTTGCGCTGCTATTGCATTTGATCATGAAGATCCAGTGAACTATGTGGATCAGTGCTACCATGTCAGCACTTATAAGAGAGTATATGAGATTGCAATAGCTCCATGTGTGGGACTCACCTAGTTACCTGATAGTGGACATGAACCGCTGTTGCCACCAATAGTCCGAAGAAAACCTGGCAGACCTAAAACACTGAGGAAAAGGTCTGCAGGTGAGCCACAGCTGATAACATTGAAGAGAAATAGGAGGGAGAGAGTTCAAAAGCTGAGCAGGCATGTGCAGCTGCACATTTGTAGATTGTGCCAGAAGGAGGGTCACAACATGAGGACATGTTCGACCAGATTAGATGCGTCAAATGTTGATACAATTCATGGGGAAGCTAGTCAAGGAAAGGTAATTTGTTTGTAATTTGTTTGTAATTTGTCATTATTTGTAATTTGTTTATTGGGAATTATTTGTAATGTGTTTATTGGGTTGACTACTTCAGAGACAGAGAACGCGTAAAAGGACAGTAGTCCGTGAAAGCGAAGAACACATGACAACGGAGAATGATATTCCCGGACCTTCTAGTGCACCAACTCAGTTTGATGATACCATAGTTCATCACGCAAAGAGGCCAAAAAAACTTGTAAGGGCCAACCATGTTATTTTAGTTTTTTTGAGCTAGTTTCAAATAACTTGACAGAAATGATTGTTTTATTTCAGGATGTTCGCAAACAAAGGAAGAAGAGTGAAGAAGTGGGGAGTGGCGTTGTTGCTAAAACAACATCATTGCCAAGAGAAGTGGAGAGTGTCGTTGCTGCTAAAACAACATCTTCAACAAGCGCATTACAAGAGGAATGTTTGGGCATGGATGAGCCAAGTAGCTCGAATGCAGTCAGAAAAGAACAGAGGAAATCAAGCAAGATTTGCAATATCTTCAACAAGCGTATTACTAGAGTATCTTTCAGGGTAAGTTGAATCAGGCTGCATTATTGAACCACCAAGACTTCAATTCTATTCATGACTTGCTTTGCTGTGTATTTGACAGTACCCTTGGAGGAAGCCTTTCACCGGCGTTATTACAATCGATGATGATGTTGGTACGAGTTCCAGTGCACCTACACAGTCGTTGAGGAGTTCTGCCAAGGAGGGGGAGAAAACAATGGATGCTACGAGTTCCAGCGCACCAACAGCCGCGAATATTGCTGATGTGATGCCAAAGCAGTGGCCTTATTATAGGACATCTTCCCGCAATGGTCAACTCATACCAAACTATGTCATACGTAATGGCCGGATGTTCTTACCCCAGTCCACACTTAAAGTGGTTGCACAAGCCAAGCGGATGAATAAGGAAAAATCAGATGCTGATGCTGCTCCTTGAATTTGATGACTATGAACATTAATTTTTGTTGTGTCTGCACCTTATTGTTTATGGCTTACTTGAATGACATGGAAGCAGTTATTTTGGATACTTGTTTTCTACAAGAAAAGTGGTTTGCAGTTGTTAGAGGTGATCCTTATTTAGAAATGTACACAACTGTGCCCTTTTGTCATGAACATTTGTGGTTTGATGCTATTCTGCTTTCCATTTACACTAACCGTCCACTTCATCCTTGAACATATGATTTTGTACAAAACTTGAACATCTTACATTGCATACAAAAACATCAACCACAACACTGTTTAATTGCTAACACAACAATTTGCATTACTCCAACACAACAAACAACAACACAGATTACATAAATCCCAAACACAAAATGGACGTTCGGCAACTTTATACACCTTCAAAATCCAAAAAAGCAGAAATGCATTAACTACTAAATACAACCTCAAACCATTACACATAAATACCATAACATCCAACCACAACCCATTACTTAATTAACATAACTGACTACATCACACATTATTCCAACTAATCTGCTGCCATTCTAGCAAATACAACCCCAAATAAAACCCAAGACAACACTAACATCCACAACATCACATTCCCTTTCCATTTCAATTTTCGTATTTCGTACTCATGGCCATTGCACAATTTAAGCCGCTCCTCATATCTGTTGCAACGTTTCAGCAATCCCGGAATTACTTCCTTTGATCTTTGACAGATAGGGGGATCAACCCATTCAAAATACCCACAGCCTCCATCAACGTCCTATAAAAACAGCACACAAAACATCATCCTTCGGCCATAAACAGCACACTTATTTACACACACAATTCATCTTCCTTCGGCCAAAAATTCCCAGAAGATCAGCAGGAATAATACATACCCGAGAATGTGGACATGAGAGAAACCTTCTTCCCGGATTGTCTTTGGTCCAAGACACTTGGATTTGCATTGTCAACCCACAATGGCACCTTGATTGACAAACATCCCGCCGCCTGTAGCTTGACCCCGCCGAAGACATGCTACTTTCTACTCTTCTTCGATTGCAGGCAGGAGATGTGTAGAAGAATTGGGGAAGAATGATTTGGGTTTAGGTCAATTTTGGAGGGAGGATTGAAGAATTGGGGAAGAATGATTTGGGTTTAGGACAAATTTGGAGGGAGGATTCGGTTGGTATAAAGGAGGGAGTGAGGCTTTAACCATGGTTGAAAACTCATTTGCCGCCAATGACTTAAAAGGTTAAAATTAAAAGGAAAAATGCTAAAAACCGCCTATAGCAGGTGCTTTTCCGGTTGCAGGATGCCAGGTGTCTATTAACCCTATAAGTCTGGATGCCAAGTGTGTTTCATGAAACATTGGATGCTACTTAAAACTTCGTGGAAAACAATGGATATCAGGTGCAATTAACTCTTTTTTATTATTAATACTAGCGGCCTTTGGCTATGCGACTTACACTGTCCTATCAAATTTTGATTTAATGATATGGATTTTTAGCTTTTTATTATTAAATAAGTGACATATGTAGAAAATGTATGATAAAGGAATTGAAGAAAGTTTATGTGCAAACGAACATCAATATATGGGTTGATTTGTTACAGATGGGATAGGTTAGGCGAAAGTTTTTTTGTGGTTAAAATGTAAATTGTATTAACCAAGAACCAAGCATCAATATACAATCCAACAACATGATCAAAACATGAGCAAAAATGGGAAGATCACTCCCAACCAAAAGTCTTAGCCAACTAAAGTATTCATGGTCCTAAAAACATGTGTTTGAATTCTATGTATAACATCCCCAATGTTGAGAGAAGAGCCCTCCATTAGTACTTTGTTTCTACTTTGCCACACTAAATATACCGTTGCAGCTATGCAGTTCTTAGTAGCCTTGTTCTTGAACGACTTTTTCCTCAATTTCTTGCAACCCCACGCCAAAATCCTGGGGAGACAATCCAGCGAAGTAGGCAATCTTAGCCAGTGTACCATAGCCTTCCAAATTTGCTTGAGCAAATGACATCTAAAGAAAATATGCCTTACTGATTCTGGGTTTGGACAGAAAAGGCAGCAACCATCAGACGGACAAAAAATGTTATCCTTCGTATTAATCCTGTTATTGGCAGCAAGCCAAAGAATGAATCCATGTTTAGGAGTGATAGCACTATCCCAAACCATTGGGAACCAAGGCACTAATGCCCCTTTTACTCTAAAATGCTGGTAAGCCAATGCTGGACAAACTTTCCCATTTAGAACCCAAGATTCCAGCAGTGTTTGTGCCTGAGCGAGACTCCCCGTGCTTGAGATGAGGCAATCTCTGATGTCAAGCAGTGCCTTCAGCAGTGGAGAAAAGAACTGCTTTTTACAAATAGTCCAGATAGTCCAAGGATTGGAATCCATCTTATACCTGCCATTGATCCATAAAACCCAAAGCTGTTGTTTATGTGAATGAAGATCCCACAGATACTTGACAAGAAGAGCTTTATTCCAAGCTCTAAGCTGGAAAATACCCAGACCCCCCTCTTCCTTAGGAAGACAAACCTGCTTCCAAGACACCAGCGCTTTCTTGGACCCAGCAGCATCAGTACCCCAAAGAAAATGTAGGCACACTCTATTTACTTGATCAATAACTGATATAGGCACAGGTAATGCACTAAGCCAAAAGCAAAATAAACCACTCAGCACAGACCTGATCAGCAACATTCTGCCCGCATAAATGATGTATTATGCAGTTTGGTTTAATTCAGTTTGTCCTTGTCACTATGAATTTATCTGGTGATCCCAATAAGTTTCATCATATATAAATAAATTTAATTTCTTGAACAAAGTTTATGGGAAAAAAAGTATTTAGGTAAGAAACAGGCCATATGACAACGCCTCATTCACAGTTAAGTCGCTGACATGCGTTCACCATAGTGGTTTGTATAATGTCTAACGGAATTCCTACTTTTTGTCATGGTTAATTTCATTAACATATGGATCTACCAGATTTAGATGAATATCTACTGCAACTGAAAAAAATAAGTGGCGCCCGCTGGTCTAGGTGACATTTAAATGGATAGAAAGTCGAATATATTGTAAGTTTAACCCAAAAAAACAATTATTATAGTTTTGAAAGGAATTCTACTTCTACTATAAAACCATAAGAAAGACGTATCACTATTATGTGAAAATCTTAATAGACCATTTTGATCGCATACACACTACGGTTTTGTTAAAACCATGGTATACATGAAATTCGAAAAGGCTCACCAAGAATGTAAAGCCCGTCCAATGCATAAATCAAACAAAAGAAAACAGTCCTCGCAGTGTAAAGGAATAGAAGAGCAAACTGTTCTCCAGGAGATGTGATGTTCATCTAAAGACAATTTCAGACTAAAACTACATTTTCCATTTTAACTGTTTGGGTTAGATCACAAGTCAATGAGAAAGAAGCTGAAAAAGAAAAGACGATTGTGCTATAGTTTCTGGATTAGTATATAAGTCTAGAAGAGCAACAATTAGGACACGCAGATACATTACCCTGGCCACTGCATAGTGTAACAAGAAAATTTCAAATATAGAGAAGTCATTTATGACCATAGATGTTTTCTATTGGTATTTACTAAATCTATTCACTACTACACTAACACACCACATTCTTATTATTGTGTTATCTATACATGTACATATAAGGTAGATGTCTCACTAGAGCAAGCTCTCCATCGGAGGCATTGTGATGAGTCTCCCATATCTGAACTTTCGTGGTGTGACCTGCTGCAACCAAAAAATGCACAGCCGTTTTTAGAGTTTCAACTCAAAAAGATATACGTAAATTTATATTGCTAATCATACCTCTGACCATATTTATAAAAATTCGATTCCTTCTTTCAGTATTACTATTTTGTTGTGGTCCCCCAGACATAACTATTTTGTTGTGGTCCCCCAGACATAACGTATTCAAATTGAACCACGGCTTCAGAAAAGAGCCATGGTATGTGAAGTGTGTAATAAGCACTTCATTGCTGGTGTTGAGTCTCCCATATCTAAACTTTCGTGGTGCAACAAACTGTTAAATTACACAAAAGCTTCTTTCGTGTTTAATGTAAGCGAATTAGTTCAAGTAAATACTTAATAACATGAGACATACTAGCCACCTGAATTGAAAGTCGTGAGAGACCTGTAGTACTCAAGGGATTTGCCTAAGGTGTTGGATCATGATGAGTGCACAAGGTGCAAGCACTCTAAAAGACCGTCTTCAATCAGGTGCGTCTCGTTTAACACATCATTGTCAGTTTCTATCTCGCTTTGATCTATAACAGATATAGACGTTTTCGGTATACTAAGCTCATGCGTTTGTATAAGGTCCGGAAAGAGGACAGATCGCGATCTGATGTACGCAGCCTTACCCTATATTTTCTACAAGAGTCTGTTTCGGCGGTTCGAACTCGTGATCTCAAAGTTACAAAGCAGTAATCTTACCAGTTGCTTCAAGACTCGCACTCTTCATCCTCAACAGCTAATTCTTCTTATGTGTTATATTTCACTATCACGGTCTTTATTAAAGGACAATAGGATCTTCTAAGTCTAATCTTAATACATAACAGTACGACACTTTTCTCGTTTTGCACTAATCGGTAGATTTCCTAACTCGAAACTTCTTACACATAAATAAAATTTGATGATATGATAT
>AP025048.1:36974780-36992497 GCA_036186865.1 Eustoma russellianum | reverse complement strand
AATAAATTTGATGATATGATATATAAAATGTTTTAGAAGAAGTACTTATCTGGGAGATGAGTTGATCTTATCTGGACGATGAATTGGTTACTACCACTATACATCACCAAGTCTTTTTATTCTTCCGCCATCATACTTGCTTATAGCTTCTTCATACCCTGCAAAGTCCACGGACCAATAAAGAAATGCAAGCAAATACTTTCCCTCATCAGCAAGTCCTTCAAAAGTCAAAACAAATTTTTGGACCTTATCAATAATATGTACAAGGCAAAGATGAAGATTTGAATTAAGTACGCGACCAGATTGAACCTTACCTTGTGAAATCCTTGATATAAACTGCTGCTTTACTGGAAGAAAAAGCTACATCGGTGACCACGCCATCAAGATTCTTTTTTCCCACGGCACAATATGATTGCTCTAAGCAATTGCTGGAACATTTCCCGTCGAAACAAACTCGCCCCAAGTTCTCCAATACAACCACAACAACATTATCCTATTGCCTTAGAGGTTCTTGCCTATATCGGAGTATCAGGAAGGGTCGGATGTACGCAACCATATTCATGTGTTAGAAACACACAAAGGTTGTTTCCCAAAAAACCATAGTGAAAATTGCGTCAGGCTGTGTCGATCAACTGCTATTTCCTCAACAAATTGTCCAACACAATGGCTTAGCCATTGCACAAGCAAGAGAGTATGAAATCACCAAAACAAAAAAATAAAATTTAAAATACTCCACATCAGGCGCGAGACATGTACAAAATGATTCAACACCATGGAAACATTTCATATAGATCACTGACAAACATAACAAGTCCTCAACATGAGAATGAACTCAAAAAGAGTCAAATCATTTGGCCTCTCATCAAACATAAAGCGTAAACTATCAAGAAAAAAAAAGGAAAAACATAAAGCATACGTTGTCTTCCTTTTACAGTTCCATTGAAGAGATCATAACACGTATAATTCATTTCCTTATTAAACAACCAGAAACACCCTTTTCCCTGCATGCGTCACAAGGTGTCTACAACGGTGGGTAGCACCGGCGCCTATAACAATAACATCCAGATGGACAAACGCTATATCTACACGAGGCGATGCATGTTTGGCTCAGTGTCCTCTGAGCCAACCTTATTGGTGGCATATGTTGATCAGTATCCTCTGCGCCAGCTGCCAAAACAAATACGTACAATGAGATGATTGTCATGTTTTTAGACCTAACACGTTAACAAACATGAAAAGGTCATCCGTTCATGGTCTATTAAGCCAACCGCTAACCGAATAGATATCGTTATATGTACACACATATATGTATATATATATATGTGTGTGTGTATATATATATATATTACATGAGATACAGATGTGAACTACAATATCAAGATGGAATCCCGAACCCACTAATTAAAGAAGAAAGATCAAATGATGTCATAAATGCATCAGACTACAAAGCATTATTTTTGAATTTGACAAAGTAAAGAAGAAGAAAGGAAGAACCTGCAGTGATGAGCAAGAAGAGAAACAGGAATGTAAGCTTTGCCATGTCGTGTTGATAAAATATGTTAGCTGCAAAGGTTGTGCTCTTTTTCATAACTGGACATCAATTTATAGACACCAAATTTATGTATGGCGTGTTTCCCAAAGTTACATGGCGAAAATAGGACCAGAGGAAGAAGTAGAGAAGTAGAGAAGAAGGTTAGTTGAACTGGTCGTATTGATAAAAAATGGTTGTACGCTAATATAAAGCATTTGATCCTTTTACTTGTACATATCTTAGTTGAAATTGTCGTACGTTTATCTTGTTGTTTTTATATGTTACCGATCTTTAAAAATATTGTGCCTTTTCCCCTATTGGATCACTACATGAGGATCGGATCTGCAGTGCGGCCGAATGTGTTCCAAATGTGTGCCACACATATTGTTACCTGTATTTTATTTAAAACACTGATTCATATTATGATTCATATTAATTATAAGTAACTATTAAAACTTATTCGAAAGTCACTCATTCACAAATATGATACAAATAATATTATAAAAACCGTACAAACACATAAGTATAAAATGGTATTAGCTTTATTTTATCAGGTCCCCTGTCCTGTTTGGGATATGTGAAATAAGGCCTGAGTTACCTATTTGGATTGGCGTAGAGTACAATGCACTTCGATTGATTAGATCATTTTCTTTGTCCTTTGATCTGGTGTTGTGTGTTGGAAATACTAAGATGAGAATATAAAGAATACTAAGAAACAAAGCCGAGACGTGACCAAACTAGTCACTGTCCCTTAAAGCAATTTTGATCCTAACAAAGAGTAAGGTAGTCTTCAAGAAGAAATGCTTCACAGGATATAACGGTTTGTCTTTCTTCCCTTTGCCTGTAGAGGAGAAAAACTGAACTTGATAGTTGAAGGTAATGAAAGAGAAGAAGAGGATCAAGAAATGCTAACGATTTTCCTTAGTTTTGCAAAAGTGAATTGTATATCTTGAAAATACTAAGATCTTCTATTTATAGATCTTGGGGTTTGTTTTAAAACCTCTTTTGAAACATGTCTCAGCCTCATTTCAACCTCCAAGAGCCGTTGATTACCGTTCATAGGCGAAGAGAGATGATCCTTGGATCAAAAGCTGCAACTTCTCGTGAAAAGTTCTGTCCGTTGGCACGTCGATCGATCACATCGATCGATCGATGTCACTTCGATCGATCGATGTGATCGATCGAAGGCGGACAGAGACTTCACTTTCCATTTCTGTCCTACATCGATCGATCACATCGATCGAGAGTCATGTGATCGATCGAAGTCGGACAAAGAACCTGCTTAAGCCCTCAGATCTACGTAGATCGATCACGTCGATCGATCGACGTACGTCGATCGATCGAAGTGAAAGATCTACGTCCAACTGAGGTTTTCCAGCTTTGCAACACTTCATATCAATCTCCCAAACAACCTCATACATGTTCTATATAAGTTTGGAGCACACGGAAAGGTACTTTAACGTACTTTTCTAACATTGTGTATATGGTGTATTTACAACGTTACATTGCCTAACCAGGAAAAGAGGAAGAAATTGAGAATAATTATATAAAAAAAATTAGTGGATATATTTATCATTTCTACGATATGAAACGGTATTAACTTTATTTTATCATGTTCCCGGCTTCTCTCGATCTGAGACAGTTCAAATAAAGCCTAAGCTTCCTATTTGACTTGGTGGAATCGTATTAACTTTATTTATCATGTTGCCGGCTCTCTCTGGGGCAGTTCAAATAAGGCCTAAGCTTCCTATTGACTTGGTGCTATGTACAATGCACTTCCATTGATTTGATCATTTTCTTAGTCCTTTGAAATGCAGTAGTTAAAACACAGTTGTGAGCTTTTATTGTTTGGTTTTCATTCTTCATTAAAATGGCTTGCGCGTTTTCATTCTTCATTAAATGTTTAGAAGTAGTACTTATCTGGGAGATGAGTTGGTCTTATCTGGACGATGAATTGGTTAGTATAGAAAAATAATTTCATGAATAAAATCGCTATTTCGTTGACTGTAATGCTTTACAATAGGTCAATTTTTAGCTATATTTACGATCTATCTATGGTATATTTCATTACAATGAATAAAGAGATGACATGAGACGATATGATACGATACGATATGATATGATTTGTTATGATCAAATCATATCTTAAATTTGATCCTTATCTACTATTACGATCTTTATTTCCATCAGTCCCCTTCAAGTTGAACATGAGGTCTTCAATGCTTAATTGCCTAGAGTGAACTCAAACACCCTTCCAGCTGCTACTTTAGTGAGTATATTATCCAACTGATCCTCTGATCACACAAACGGTATTTCGATGATGCAACTCTCTAGTTTTTTCCTTGATGAAGTGTATGTCTACCTCAACATGTTTGGTTTCGGTCATGTTGCATATGATTTTCTAAACTACTTACTATAGCCTTGTTGTCACACTTTAGTAGACCTCATATCATTTGGGTTGCCTGCCTAATCTCTGTTAGTGTAGACTTCCAAATCTAGATGGCCATGCTTTTTGATGAGTATCCCGCACCCTGGAGACCCCTTCAAGTACCTCATAATACGAATTACAACCTCCAAATGTTCTTCCTGTGGCTTGTGCATAAACTTGCTCACGATTCCCCATGGCAAAAGCAATGTCTAGTCGTGTATGAGACAGATAGATCAATTTTTCTACCAAACTCTGATATTGTTCATGGTCTACCAGCAGATAAACTTAACTTCAGGCTTGTTGCTATCGGAACATCACTTGGTTTGCACTTCCGTCAGCAAATGAAGCACTTTTTTGCGATATAAGATTCCTTTGCTTTACCGAAGCACTTCTATCCCTAGAAAGTTATTCAGACCCCCTAATTTCCTTCATTTCAAATTCAGCAAATAATCTCTTTTTGAAGTTCAGACATTCTCTTCCTGGTCACTCCCTGTGATAATCATATCATCCACCATAAATGATCAAACATGTTATCAGTTTCCCATTTATTTAAAGAACAGGGTGTGTGATCGGCGTTACTCTAAATATATCCATTTTGCTTCATGACGGCCGTAAATCTTCCGAATGACAACACGCGATTGTTTTCGGTCCATAAAGAGCCTTTTTAACAGCCGATAGACCTTATTCTTCCTGAAACTCCCTTCGAGAAACAGACGTGGGGTCTCCATATAAACCTCTTCCTTTAGCTCTCCATATAAGAACGCATTTTTCACATCGAACTGGTGTAGAGACCAATCTTTGTCAGCAGCTGTGGAGAACATAACTCTGATTGTATCAATTTTTGCTACGGGGAAAAAAGTTTCTGAATAGTCAATTCTATATATCTGAGTATGCCCTTTTGCCACTAGTCTTGCCTTGTACCTTTCGACTGGTCCATCTGCCTTGTACCTGATCATGACACCCAACGACACTCCACATGTTTTTTCCTTTTTGGTAGCACACACTTCTCCCTTGTCCCATTTTTTTCAAGGCCTCCATTTCAACGCTCATTGCTTCTCGCCATTCTGGTCACTTGTTAGCCTCCTCAACTATTCATGGTAGTGTCTCGTGGCAAAGAGATGTAAACTCACTTTCACTAGCCCTTCTTCAGGCTATCAGATACCTCGATGACCGGGTCATGCGTTCTGGTGAATACCGCCGAGGTGGCACCCTTCTTTTCTCTCTAGGAGGAAGAACCCGTACCCGTTGCTTAGGAGAGACATCATGATCTTCTAGACTATAAAGTAATAGGTTCACTATCAATTAATACATTATCAGTGAGAACTTCATTTACCTATGGAAGAACATTCACAGAAAGACGATCACTAGTGGGACATGGAATTTCAGTCTTTTCTTTGTCATTAGAGGTTTGCTCGGTGGAGCCATCTACTTGCCCTTGTTGGAGAGTCTCAAAGACCCTAAAATTATGGAACCAGACGAATGGCACACCCGGTGACTCCCCTTGAGCCATAGACTGGGAACCGTAAAAATATTCATATTCAAGAAAAGTACAGTCCATAGTGATGTGAATACGATGATTAGTGAGATTGTAGCACCGGTACCCTTTCTGGCGAGTAGCATAACCAACAAAGACATATTTTTCAGCACAAAGATTGGGATTCGAACGCTTGACCTTTGGTGTGTAGGTAAAGATAGAGCATCAAAAAACCAAAGGTGGGAGAGTTAGGATGGAGGGAGTACTTGATGAACAGCGTGTTCAGGGCAGTTGGATCGATTTGTAGTGGTGTTCATCGACACCATATTGGTATATTTGCTGGATGAGGAGACGCATGCTGAACATTTACAAGAATTGTTGAAGATTTTCAGGAAGAAGAAGTTGTATGCAAAGTTCAGCAAGTGTGAGTTTTAGTTAGGAGTGTGAGATTATTGGGTCATGTGATTTCTTAGAGGGTATTTTTTGTTGATCCAAAGAAGATTGAGGCGATTGCGGAGTGGCCCCGACCCAAGAATGTCACTGAGGTGCGCAATTTTCTTGGCCTTGTAGGATATTACTGCAAGTTTGTGGAGGGTTTTTCGAGGATTGCAGTTCCACTGAGTTGACTAACTTAGAAAAAGACCAAGTTCGAGTGGACATCCGACTATGAGAAGAGCTTTGCCGAATTAAAAGGAGGTTAACTACTGCACCGGTCTTGGCACGACCCTCCGGCACCGAAGGGTTTGTCATTTACAGCGACACCTCAAAAAATAGGCTAGGTATATGTATGTAAATTTTCAATTTATGATTGTGTACACATAAACTCTAGCCTAACGCTTTGATTGTAGGGTGCGGATTAATGTAAGGAGAAAGAGTCATTGCCTACGCCTCGAGGCAGTTGAATCCATACGAGCAGAACTACCCCACTCACGACTTGGAGCGTATCGCGGTTGTATTTGCATTGGTGATTTGGCGGCATTACTTGTATAGGGAGATGTGTAAGGTCTTCACAGATCATAAGAGCCTCAAGTATTTATTCACACAGAAGGAGCTAAACACGAGGCAGAGACGTTTGTTGGAGCTGATAAAAGACTATGATTTGACCATCAGTTATCATCTGGGGAAGGCAAATAGAGTGGCAAATGTATTGAGTCAGAAATCAAGCCACTCGAGACAGACCTTATTGGAGCATGAGATTGAAGAGTTCGACTTAAAAATTGTTGATTCTATGGCAAACGTCTTAGGAGCGTTGATTATTACACCGACACTTGTGAACTGAATAAAAAAAATGACCAAAAGAATGATGCTACTCTCAGCGGTATTTGAGATAGACTCTAGACTGAGCATATTGATGGGTTTCTGTTATCTGATGATGGAGATCTTTGATTTCAAGGAAGTTTACGTGTGCCGAATGATGAAGCTTTGAAAACGAATTGTTGAAGGAGGCACATAACACTCGAATTTCTATACACTCGGGTCCACCAAGATGTATAATGACTTGAAGGCGAACTATTGGTGGTATGGTATGAAGCACGAAATCGCAGAGTATGTTGCTCGGTGCTTAGTTTGTCAGTTGGTTAAGGCCAACGTAAACGTCATGAAGGTTATCTACATCCATTAGAGATTCCGTTGTGGAAATAGGAGCATATTACCATGGATTTTATTGCAAGGCTCCCTAAGACGAGAAACGGCAATGATGTTATTTGGGTTATTATAGATCGGTTGACGAAGTCCACGCACTTTCTACAATTTTCGAGTGAAGCGACAATGGAGAAGTTAGTGACTCTTTATGTTGATAACATCTTCAGTTTACATGGAGTTCCAGTGAGTATCGTGTCAAACCGAGACCTGAGGTTTACATTGCGATTTTGGACACCATATTAGAGAGTCATGGGGACTGAGCTGAAGTTGAGTACTGCTTTTCCATCCCCAAACTGATGGACATTCGGAGAGGACGATTCAGACACTTGAAGACATGCTACGAGCTTGCGCCTTAGACTTTAAAGGTAATTGGCATAGCATGGTGAAGCTAATGGAGTTCTCATATAATAATAGTTACCATAGTGCTATCGGCATGGCACCTTTTGAAGCTCTTTATGGGAGGAAGTGTCGATCTCTGCTTTACTAGGATGAGGTTGAAAAGAAGACCATTACTTGACCTAAGTTAGTCGAGCAGATATCGGAGAAGATTAAAATCATTTGTGAGAGGCTCAATGTGGCTCAGGATCACAGTAAGAGTTGGACGGATTCTAAGAGGAGACCACTGGAGTTATTCGTGGGCGAAAAGGTACATTTGAAGGTTTCTCCAGCCAAGGGTGTAATTAGGTTCGGCAAGAAAGGCAAGTTGAGCCCGAGATACATCGATCCATATGAGGTGTTGGAGAAGATTGGGACATTGGCCTATCGACTAACGCTACCACTGGCGTTGTCGCAAGTGCATAATATCTTCCATGTATCACAGCTGAGACACTACGTATCCGACCCAAGCCATGTGTTAGAAGCTTGGCCATTGAAGATGAGGGGTGATGCGGCATATGAGGAGACTCCGTTACACATCGTTGACCGTAAGGACTAGGTTTTGAGGAGGATCATCTATGTCAAAGTTTAGTTGTCGACTCACACCGAGCAAGAGTTGACTTGGTAGCTTGAGGAGGAGGTACGAGAGAAGTACACATATCTATTCGACTAAGGTACGTAAGTTTCGAAGACAAAACTTTTTGTAAGGGGTAGATTGTTACGTCCGTGTATAAAAAAAGTTTAATTACAAAAAAAGAGTTGAAACCGCTGCTGGGAGGTTGGTCAACTCCCATTATCCCCTCCTACACATCATGCCGCAAATATCTCCCCTACCTCCCTCACTTTCGGCTACACCCCTTTCTTATAAAAAATTTGTTCCTTCTCCCCCACAAGCTCTCTGCCTCACAACATCAATAAGAGAAAAAAATTGGTCCCAAACCCCTCACTGCCGAGGCCAATTCCTGGAGGAAAAAAACTGTCTTCAACCATCTCGAATCCATTCACGATATAGTATAGAAGAATTGAAGTAAGTAATCTACCTATAGTTGCTATATTTTCCGAAAATCTATGCGTTTTATTTTGTATAAATCTTTGGATCAGCATGTTTACAATTGTTTTCATAGATTGATGAATCTATTCATATGTATGTATGTGTGCTGACGTTGTGTGTGTTTTGTATGAATTTATTTAATTTTCCAAGGGGGGGCCACTGGCCGAATATGAGTTGGTATATATGTGCATATGATTTTTCTGTATGTTGAAGGTGTGCCAATCGTATGTAAGTGAAAGGGAAAAAAATGGTCTGCACATGACTTATTTGCTTACACACATATATACATATATATATATATATATAT
The DNA here is from genome assembly GCA_036186865.1 of Eustoma russellianum. Taxonomy (NCBI): domain Eukaryota; kingdom Viridiplantae; phylum Streptophyta; class Magnoliopsida; order Gentianales; family Gentianaceae; genus Eustoma; species Eustoma russellianum. The sequence goes on along the minus strand of AP025048.1, from coordinate 36,983,690 downwards.
ATATATATATATATATATAACTACCGACACTAACATCACAAACAGGAATATAAACTACCGACACTAACAGATAATAATAATAAACAAAATAACAAAGCAATAATGTAAACAAAGTAAAAACTATATTAAAACAAAATATAAAAACAGTAAGTAAAACAAAATTAAATGAACAGAATTTAAATGGGGGTGATTAAACTCCCCAAGAATATAAAAACAGAAAATAAAAAGGAAAGGGAATAAGATTAGGCGGAACTAATTCCAGCCGGTCATAATAATAAATAAAGAACAGTAAATAAAAGGGAGAGGGAATTAGGTTAGGCGGAACTAATTCCAGCCAGTAATAATATATATTATTATATATACAATATTAATAACAATAATTAGGCGGTATAAACCGACCCAATTATATAGATATATAAACAAAGAAACAAAATTAAAAACAGTATTTAAAGAACTCAAAAAGTAAAAGAATTCAAATCATACCATATATTTATTTCTTCAAAAATATTGGAGATACAACTATTGTTTGAAGATTGGAGATCTTCAGGATATTGGTTTCAAAAGGTTAAATGAAAGATATTCAAGAACAAATAAAGTGTTCTTGGTATGGGATAGTATGGGAGAAAGCTTGGAAGTATCTTGGATGGAAATGGAAAGTGGGAATTATGAGAGAGAAAATGTAAGTAGTATGGTAGAAAAACTTGTGTCCTTTCAAGTGAGCATACCCCCTCCTTTTATAGGAATTTTGAGAGGAATATGGCCAAAATAAGGGTCCCTCTACTATTATTTGCTTTGTCATTTGCGCACAAATTTTTTTTTTTTACACTTGCGTGGATATTTCCGAATTTTTTTTTTGCATGTTATATCAACTATTACAATATCAATTCAAATATTACAAATATGAAATTATTACAAATATTACAAATGATTAACTTATTCTATCAAATCAACATCTTCATCCACTGCATTTGTCGATCCTGAAGATGATGAAGGTTTTGCTTCTTGCAATAAAGGAGCAAATTTCATCAAAATATTTTGCATCTCTTCAGGGTCTTTCGCCATTGCCAGTTGAGATTGCATCCTTGATTTGTAATAAAAATTGTTCATGTCCGGGCTTCACCGGTGCTGTTATTGTTTTTCTGCTATCTGCAATTTGTTTTTGTGCATTCCATATTTTTATTTGTTCCATTACTTTGTGAGGGTAAATGGATTCTGGAATATTGAATGCTGTCCACCATTTGATATAAAATTTTCTTTTTATCAAGGGTACTTTTATATTTGGAGTATATTCTGCTCTCCATTGGAATACCCATGGCAAATAGAACTTCATATGAAATATCATCATTTCCGAAAATATCTTCTCTTCATCTGTGGGAGAATACATCTTCGTAAATACTTGTAGTGATGGTCTCACTACATCATTCAAATATTCTGCACAGGAGCCAAAATGATCCCACCATGCTGCGAACCAATATGGAATATTCTTCGTCGTTATCTTCTGGTATCAAAAAATATAACCAGGTGTGTGAACCCCTGGAGTTTTGAAAATATAGGGAATTATACCAAGCTTGTTGGTAATCCCAATAATTAAAAGAGACATTTGAAAATAAATTTGAATTATATCCTGCAGGAAAATCAATTTCCTCAGATAAAGATCCAAATTGTTTTTGCCATTGCTCCGGTGTCATTATAGACACTATTTTAAAGTTGGAGAAGGCATACTCTATATTATCTTTATTAAAATGATGTTTTATTTCAACAGAATTTGTCATTATCAACAGATGTTGATAATATTCTGTAGTTTTTGCAATATTCCATGATTTATAGAAAAAATCTTTTCCAAAATAATTTTGTAAAGAAATTAATGGATTTTTATCATAATATGATTTTTCTATAGTAGTAATATATTGATAAAAGACTTTTCCACAAACTGGGTTGTTGCACGGCTTTTTTATATGTGGGCATTTTGCTGGTAATTTCTGTGGATTGGGGTTTGAAAACTTTATTGGTTTTTTGGGTTATTGAAGTAGTTGGCTGTGTTTTGATATTGCTGATGAAGTCTCTGCTATTTCTGTAGATTTTGGAATATTGAATCTTTCAAGCAATGCTTGAAATTCAGAACTATTGGATAGGCTTTCAATAATGGATATTGGTGTTTTATTTGGAGATATTTGGGATATTGGAACTGCGGCTATTGGGGTTTTTTGAAGAAGTTCTTCCTCTTCTTCAACTTTATCTGCCCACGTTTTCCGTGGGATATTATTGTCATTATCCGCCGGTAGCTTTCCTTTGTCTTTGGACTTCCTCGGCATTATGTCTGTTTTGGAGGAATTCTCTGGTCAGAAAGTCTGGAACAAAATTTGTATCTCCTTTTATATATTCAATATCAAAATCATAAATACTTAATAAAGCTTGCCATCTAGCAAATATTTGTTTTGAAGCTAAATTTTTAACATCTTTTTGCAAAATTTCTTTCGCAGATTTGCAATCAATACGTAAAAGAAATTTTTTATTTAATAAATCACTTTGAAATTTATTAATACATAATACGATACTCAAAATTTCTTTTTTAATAGTAGAATATGATTTTTGGGTATCATTCCAATGACCAGAAGTATATTGAACTATAGACTCTTTCCATTTTGTAATTGTTTTAATATTCCACCATATCCTATATCAGAAGCATCTGTTTCAACTATTTTAAATAAATCTGGATCTGCTATATATAAGCAGGGTATATCAGATACTAGACTTTTTATTTCTTAACCACTGAAGTATGTTCTTCAGTCCATATTGGTGGATTTTTCTTTAATCTATTATGTAATGGTTTTGCAATTATTATTATATTGGAATAAAATCAACAACATAATTTAAAGATCCAGAAATCTTTGTAATTGATTTTTGTCCAATATTTTATCTGGAAATTTGGATGCAAATTCTAAAGATCTTTCTATTGGTAAAATTGTTCCTTGAGTCAGATGATGACCTAGGAATCTTATTTTAGTCTGAAATAAAGACATTTTAGATTTAGATAATACTAAACCATTTTTCTTTGCTATATAAAAGAAGGTTTTTAAATGTTTAAAATGTTCTTCTATTGATTTGGAAAATATTAATACATCATCTATATAGACAATGCAAAAATTAGAATAATCCATAAATATATTATTCATAATTCTTTGATATTCAGAAGGTGCATTTTTTAATCCAAATGGCATTACTTTCCATTCATATTGCCCAAATGGAACTGTGAATGCTGTTTTGTATCTATCTTTTTCAGATATTTGTATTTGCCAAAATCCTGATTTCATATCAAATTTTGAATATATCCATACAGAATGTAATCTTGTTAATAAATCTTTCTTATTAGGTAATGGGTATCTTATCCATTTTAACGCTTTATTTAGTGGTTTATAATTTATTACCAATCTAGGTGTTCCTCTTTCTATTTCTGCATTTTTATTGACATAAAAAGCAGCACAACTCCAAGGAGACCTTGATTTTTGATTAATCCTTTTGATTCTAGATCTTGTATTTCTTTTTTGCAATGTTTTTCTAATTCTGCATTCATCTGAATTGGTCTTGCTTTTGTAGGTATATCTTCTTCTCTGAATTCTGGAGTATATGGAAGATCAACTATATGTTGTTTCCTTGACCAGAAAGCATTTGGAAGATCTGAACAAAGTTCATTTTCAAATGATAATTTAAGATTTTGTATTTTAGTAATTATCTTTGGATCCTTTAAATATTGTTCTATTTTATTATATTTACTGTATCTTTTAATGATTGTAATTGAAAAATTTTACTTTTAATTATTGCATTTATTTGTTCTTTATGAATAGAACAAGCTTTTATTAAATCTAAATTTTTTGTTTTAGGTTTTTCTAAAAATTCAAAATGTAATTTTTTATTTCTTATTTTAAAAGAAATAGAATTAATTCCTACTTTATATGGTGTAATTAGATTCATAAAAGGTGTTCCTAGTATAACTGCATGATGAATATCATCTACAACTAAAAACATTGTTTTAATTGATGTATTGGATTTTATAATATAAGCTTCAGTTTTACTTTTGACTTGTAATTTGGTATTATTTGCTGTAGAGAGTCTAGTAGTTGTAGATTCTCTATATGATTTTGGAACCAAATTAGTTTTAATACAATTAAGATCTGCTCCTGTATCAAATAGAGCAATTGTATCTAAATGATATTGTTCTGAGAATTTTATTGTTATTCTTATTAAATATTTTCTTGATGTTATCTCTCTTAAAACAAATAAAAAATCTTCTGGACATTAGAAATATTTTCTATGATATTGTTATCTATATTTACTGGTTCTGTTTCTGAAGATTGATCAGACTCTTCTGTAGTCTGTAATTTTGTAAGTATTAATTTCATAACTTCTGAATCTTGTTTTGTTTATTTTTTAACTCTTTTAATTCTATTTTTATTTCTTTTATTTCTTTTTGTAAATCTGGGATTGTTGCATTTTTATTCTTTGTATCTTTGTTTTTATTTAATATACTAGTTAAATCATAATAACTAGTTGAAACATTTGGTAATATAGTGGTTTATTTGTTCTTTTTGTTTTGAATTTATATCTATTATTCTATCTAAATATTCTTTTTGTAATTGGGGATTTCTATATGTTTTAACATTTCTAATATTGTTTCTTGTTCTTTTGTTAGAACATAAAGATGTTTTTTTCATCAGAGGTTTCTGAAGAAGATGTGTATATTTCATCAACTTGAAGATCTTCAGCAGACTCGAAAGATGTTTCTTCTGTCTCCGAAGAAGATTCAACAAGTAGATTTGAAATTTTTTCTAGTATAGATTCTTCTAGATTTAATTCTTGTAATTTTGTTTTTAATCTACAATAATTTGCAGTATGACCTTTCTTATGACATTTATAGCATTCAATATTTTTGTAATCTTTTGTATTTTTATTTTTCTTGTAATTTGTCTTTCTGTAAGGTTTTTTAGTATACTTATTGTTGTATTTATTTTTATAGAATTCATTAGAGGATTTTTGAAATCTTTTATTATATTTAGGTTTTTATTATATCTATTGTTATATTTTTATTATATGCTTTCTAATATTTCTATTATAAGGTTTTCTAGAACATTCTCCTTGACATTCTTTATGATAAGGTTTATATGGATCATTATCAAATTGTTTGCAGAAAGTTCCTAATTCAGACTTAGTCTGTCTTAATTCTTTCTTTAAACCACTTTGTAATCTTATGTCTTGGCATAATCTTAATCCTTCTTTTTGTATAAAACTTATTAATTCTCCATATGTATAGTTTGAATAAGATATTATTTGTTGTCCTGAATTTTCTCTATTTTATTTCTAACCTTTTCCTAGTAAATTTGGTAATCCTGCAAGGAATTTTTCTTTCCAAAATGGCTGATTAGAATCTTCTCTAATCATGACTCTGGTTAGAAAAGTATTTTTATACCATTGAAAATCACTAAGTTTTCTACATCTTAGATTTGCTAATAATTCAGCATTTTTATCTTTAATATGTGATGGGTCCCTATAAAATGTAAGGATATACATAATATAAGTGTAGCAACCGAATCAGATATTGTTCCTTCATCTATAATTATAGGATTATTTTCTTCATCAACTTTTATTGCATTTAATATTTCTTGTCTCTGTATGGGAGTTAAATAATGATCCCACCAACCTTTAAGTTGTCCAGAGAAACCAGAAATAAGATATTCAGCAATTGCTTTATCATCAGGTGTTAACTGAGTTCTATAAGCATTGGCTGCCATTGTCATTTGTTGTAATACATTTATTATTTGATATTCTGACATACCATCTATATTCCAAGAATATATTGATTGTGCATTAAAACGATATTGGGAAATAGGTTTTATTTTTAGATCGTAGACATTTGTACTGGTATTATAGATTTATCCCATTCTATTTTTTCACTTTATTAGAATTGTTATTCTGGAATTGTTCAAATGCTTTGCTTATTTCATTATCTGAACTATCAGAATTATCCGAATTATTTGAAGATTCATTTTCTTCTAAATTATTAATTTTAGAAGAAGTAACTTCTTTTTCTTTATTTCTAGTTCTGCTAGCTATAGAAGTATTAACATTTGAATCTGCAACTACCTCATTTGTTATAGAATTACTATTTTCTAACTTTTTTCTATACGACTTAATTGTTGTTTTATAAATTGATTGAAATCATCTTTATTAGATATAGTTTGCATACTAGAAGATGATATTTGAAAAGGTTTGAATAATGGTTGTTTAAATTTTTGGTTAGGTATTTCTTCACTTGTAGATTTTATTGTTGTTGTTTGATAATATTTTTCTAACTTATCTAATTGTTTTCCTATTGTATGTAGATGTGTATTTGTATAATTATTTTGTTGAATAATATGTTTAGTATTTGTAAGAGAATCTTCTGTCATATTTTTGTAAGGAATAGCTTCTATTGGATTCCCTGATACATCTAACTTTATGCCTCCTAAAGGTGGATGATTTGACACTATCTTTTTTGATGCTGTGATGGTTATCCATTCTTTTGGTTTTTCAATTATTGGGTTTAAAGTTTTAAAAGGAAATTCTATATTATTTTGTGAAGCATATATTTGAAACCAATCAAAGAAAATATATTATTTTATGAGTATTTATAAATTCATAATATTCTTTTTGTATTTGTTTTCTAATATTACAATAATGTTTAAAAAACCATTCTCTTTTACTAGTATTTTCCTGGCTATAAAAATCATTGTGTAATATAATTTTATTTACCTCAAATTCTTTTTCTATAACATTTAATTCATTTGCAATATTATCTGTTATTGCTGATTGTGTTGGACTATTAGGTTCACTAAAGTCTGATTTGTATATTTTGTGATGTACTGGCTCTGATACCACACCACAAACAATAATAATAATAAACAAAATAACAAAGCAATAATGTAAACAAAGTAAAAACTATAAGTAAAACAAAATATAAAAACAGTAAGTAAAACAAAATTAAATGAACAAATTTAAATGGGGGTGATTAAACTCCCCAAGAATATAAAAACAGAAAATAAAAAGGAAAAGGAATAAGATTAGGCGAAACTAATTCCAGGGTCATAATATATAAATAACAGTAAATAAAAAGGGAGAGGGAATTAGGTTAGGCGGAACTAATTCCAGCCAGTAATAATATTAATTATATATATATACAATATTAATAACAATAATTAGGCGGTATAGAAAAAAGTCTAGAAAATAGTAATTCTATAATATATATATAGATATATATATATATATGTATATATATATATCGAACTTGTATATATATTGTTTATGTATGTAAGATTGTTAATTATGTGTGCAGTTGCCTGAAATTGTGGTGGAATTTGGGGGAGGTATCTGGCGGCTAGAGGAAGGGGGTGATGGAGCATGATGGTGTTGTGAATTTGAGAACAATATGATTGGGATTGGTATGAATTTGTAGGAAATCTAACTAACTCAGAAAAATTGAATTTTTGTGCAGTTTGAGGGTGGGGATGGATAAGAAATAGGAAACAAAGAATTTTGATGGTCGGAGTGCGCCACTAATGACGTTGCGTGAGCCACATGCACCGGCCAGTGAGCGCACGTCTGGCCACGTGTATGGGTGCGTGTGAGCTCCATTGGTGGTGATTTTTATGACAGTGTGTTAGACATGAATGGTGCTTGATGTCTATGAGATTAGATGTGAGAAAATATGGATGGTGGAAAAGATTAATAGAGACCGAGAGGTTGTGAGGGGTTTTGGTGAGAACCTAGGGATTTAGGGAGTGGGGAGGGGTTCGGCTAAGGCCTGGGGGTGGGGCAGGGGTCTGATCAGGGGCAATGGCTGGGCCGAGGGATAGGGGTTGAGGTTGTTGAGAAAAAGTGGTTTGAGTGATTCACAAAATAAATGATTTAAATAACGTGTGCTAAAGAAATGCATGACACGTTTTATGACTTGACACGTTTTTGTGACAAACTTGCCTTATATACTTTATATATAATGTTGCCGTACTAACAAGCCATGAAGCTCTAAAGCTTACATCAAATGGCAAACATTTGTTGTGTTTGAACTATTTTCAGGTGCCACCATTAATGAACTAAACTAGTTCATTAAGTGAAGTACTTAGTTAAATGAACTAAGTAGTTCATTAAAGGAAGCTATATTTGGAAAAGGCACAAAGGCAACAAATTGAAGAATGGAAAATCTTCTTCTTCCTCATATCACATGATTTTAATATATATTTTTATATATATTTAGATTTTTTTATAAAAGGCACAAACACATATATTCCAACGTCCTACCTACACGTTATATATTTTACGTACGTATGTTAACGTCACACCAATATATTTAACTCATATTTATGAGTATATTCAGGTCTTATATCATATGATATAAGTCAAGATGATGACAAAATTATTACGACAGGTTACAAGGTTATAAACCAAAAATTGTCGTATCGGGTGACAACCGAAACTTCGCCAACGTGTCACGTACTTGCCATATATAGATGGCCAGCCCCTACACTTCAAAAATGGCCACAAATTTCGTGGCTTACATGGTATATACAGCCATAAAATCATTCTATGTTGGCACACACAAATCACCCCAAATTAAGGCCAAATTGTGGAGATTCCAAATTCAGTTTTTGTCACATGATTAGGCGCCACTTTAATCAGCCATAAGTGCTGAATATTAAAGTTTAATTTATGTATATTATGTGTAAGATAATATATATAACATGTGCAAAAAGTTGGAATTTAATAGGAGAAAAATCGGGTAATCGACAAACGTCGAAAATTCGGTTTTCTACGTACACGACACATGGAACATTTTTGGCATGACATATAACATGTATCTAGACACTTTTTACATACTCTATACAG
>AP025048.1:36840520-36974770 GCA_036186865.1 Eustoma russellianum | reverse complement strand
GTGTATAATTATATGTGCACTATTTTACAAAGTTTGCAAAAATAAAATTCTACACATGTACATTCATCATACACGCCTAGCTCAGCCTTGTTGGAGCATATGTGGAGTTTTTTTGGCATCTTGATTGGACAAGAGTGAAGCATACAATGTTGGTGACATAAAGAAAGGAGCTATACAAGGTAACATCTCAAACTTTGTCACATTTATAACACATGCTGAAAATTCAGCATGTGTTGATTAGAGCTGGCCGAAATTTCCACTAAAATATGCCATATTTACTATTTTGAATTATATGAATTGATTGAAATAGTGTGGCAATGTTTTGAATATATTATGGAAATAATCAAGTGATATTTTTCACATATCACACATGCTGAAAATTTCAGCATGTGTGTAATGCATATGGCCGAATTTGTGGCCTTCTTGGTGACCAATGTTTACTCCAAAATTAGTAGAAATGTTATGTACTAAATGATGATTGGTTTCTTCTTTATTTTTAAGGAATTAATCAAATACAAACTTGGCAACAATTTGAATAAAGTGTGAATGTTACACATGCTAAAATTTCAGCATGTGGAGAAGCATGATGGCCAAATTCTTTGATGGAAATTGGTGATTATTTCTCATGCTAATTATGTGAAATTATTATGTGATTTATGGCAACACTTTTATGGCTATTTGACACATGTTTTTAAGGATTATTTTAGATTTATCTAGTCATCAAATGATGACAAATTCCATCCAATCAATGAGTGCCAAGTAAGCAAGTGCTTAATGATCATCCAATGAGGAGTTGCCAAGTAAGCAAAGAAATGTCACAATGATACAATATACTCTTCCAAGGACTTAGAAAATAATTTTCAAGAGGAAGACATGGCATAGGGAGGGCGGCCAAGGGGTTGATAAAACGGAGAAAGAAGTATTGCAAAATAGAAGACAAGTCTCACAAGTGTAAAAGCAAAAACGTTTTCTAGATTTTCTTCTTCTACCTTTCTTTCTTTCTTCTCTCTAAAAGCCTATTGTATTCATATTCATACATCTTGAATAGGCTTCTTACATACCACCATATACTCTTTATTGTTGTAAAAAAGATTGATCAAGGTGTGATCAATCTTGCATTGGCAAGGTGATGGTGTTTGTGATCGTCGTAGTCACATACAAGGTTTGTAAAGGGTTGGAGTTGGTGTGTAAATCCATCAACCCTGTGTAGTAAGGTGTTATTTGTGTTTTGTGATTAGTGCTAACCGAGGAAGGTGTCCTCGAAGACTGGAGTAGGTTGTTTTAATCAAACCAGTATAAAATTTCTTGTGTTCTTTACTTTCAGCACTTACTTTCAGTTTCCAGCACAGTGCATCTTTTTCATCACGTTATTAAAAATAGTAAGCGAATTTCAAAATCACGAAACTTTCAGGAAACATAGACACACGTCTTAAGGTTCTTTTGTCGCAAGTTTCAACCCTTTTGGAAAAGTAAGTCATTCAAACATCTAAAATTCTGAGACTAGTGTAGTCTGATTTTTATGCTTACAAAGGTTGAGACTTTGAACGTATTTGACTAACTTCCCAAAGAATTTTTCAAAACTGTTTCAACCCAATTAAATACACCTAAAAAGGAGTTAGTCATTAAATTTTTAGAGCATTTGGAGTTATGGTTTAATTGGAATAAATTTTTTAAATCAACTACCGTTTCTGCCAGATTTGCGCAATCTAACCACCAAAGATTTTTAAAGGGGTTAGAGGTTGAATTTTAATCTGAAATTTTTAGGAGATACTCAGAACATCTGAGACTAAGATCTCTCCAAATTTCAGAATTTTTGAAGACCTCCGACCCAGTTTTCAAAACTTTTCAAAAAAGGTTCTGAAAACAGAAACTGTTTTCAGAAGTTGGGTTTTTGGTTTAAAACAATTTTAAAAACCACATTTTCTGCACCCACTATTTAACCCCCTCCCCTCCTAGTGGTGCCTTACAGATCCTACAGAGGTGAGGTGAGTTTGGATAGTGGGTTTGGAGAAAAATGGACCGAGAGAGGTACGTGTACGCATATACGTATATATGCATATGTAAGGACGTGAGCATATGTATGTGTATATGTACACGCTGAGAGTGTGTTGTTGGGCTTTTTGGTAATTTTTAAAATTATTTAGACTATTTGTTTTGGATTCTTTGAATTTGGGTATTTTGGTAATTTTGGCTAACTTTTGGACTTAGAAAATTAATTTTGAAAATTTTGCATTCATATTTCGAAATTCACCCTATAAGGTGAAATATATCATTTAGCCGGATTGGTTCCAAACAAACAGAGCATCCGTGCATATTGGCTAGGCTACCATTAGGGCGTTCCAGGATATTGGCTATTTTAATATAAAGCGCTGGGGCGTATTGACTATTGGGAGCCCAATTTGTAAGTCTTACGATACAAGTCACTTGTAGGAAAGTGATATAGCCATTGCATTTGATTTTAGACTTTGGACCGATTTAGCCGGATTTTGATTCTTTGGACTTTGGACTTTGGACCGACTAAACTGATTTGGAAATTTGGGATTCAAAAAGCTTCGGTTTGAACATTGGTTTTGGAAACTTTGGCATTGCATTGTTTTGAAAAATTGCATCACTTTAGACTAACCCTGGTTGCACTATGTTATGTGACTTTGTTGGATTTATTTATTGTCTTTGATTTTGATTGTTAGGGGTAGAACATTAAATTTATTTGTGAATGAGAAGCATGCTATTTTCTGCATTTTGTTTCTTTTTATTACACTTGCTTCTCTATGTATGATTGCATGGTAAGAATAGTGAGGTTACTTGCTGGGCGAAGTGTCGCTCATACTACTCTTTATCATTTTCTTTCAGATGAGCAGGATTACGAGTTAATCTACGTCGAAGATGATTTGGACTGAGAGAGTTGGTTTGCTCGTGGCAATTGGGAATAAATCTGAGGATGAGATTAGAGGATTTATGTTTTTTTTCATTTTTTCGTACCTTGTGGAGATTTAGACATTTACTTCATTTCAACATTGTATTGATTTAGTTTGACCTAGATTTTGCACATTATTTATTATATTTGATAATTTTGAGGATTTTATTTTGACTTTCGATATGGTGTGTTCGCTTCATCTTTGACGCCTTGTATATTTATTGGTTTCGAGTATTAGGACTCGGGACGGATCGCTACATTACGCATGTTGAAACAAAAAGACGTAAGATGCGATCTTCTTCCTTAGCTCCTAATGGATTCCATTAGTAGGCTCAAAAAAAGAGACGACGCATACAAGTTATGGGTACAAAGTGATATTTTGAATAGAAAGGGTCAAACATTTTAAAAAGAATTTGTCAATCAAGCTTTGCAATGAAAATCATCACGGATATTGAAATCAAGCAGTTATTGCGTCACCACGTTAATTGCCCTTTATTTAATATGCGAGATTACGCCTACATATACAGCCTGAAAAAAATGAACTTTTCTAAATTTTTTTTTGAAAGGGATAAAATATAGGCTTAATATTTATAACAAATCATGGATACAAGGAAAACCAAAAATAATCTCTTCATTCAATTCATGTTGACCGACTTCTTTTTGAATATATAAAAGAAGGAAAAGGAAAAGGAATAGTTGGATTTATAATATAAAGGAAGAAGGCAAAAAAAAAATATTTTTTTAAAAGAACCTTCTAAGTGTTTTTAAGATCACATTCGAAGATGTTATAAACAAGGTAATATTACTCTTCGTATATACTACGGTACCAATGGTCCATATCCTTTTAGGTGGATTGTGTTTGAATCCGAAAAGGAAAAGGGAATGAAATAGGTTTGGTCTCGTAACAGTTAAACATATCATAAACAAAACCAAGACTTGAACAAAATTGATGTTGCATATAATTCCTACCTCTAATCCTGAAAGGCAACGGAACCCATATATGCAGATAATTCAATTACATGTTAGAATTAATAATATGTTATCTCCCCCCCCCCCCCCCCAAAAAAAAAAAAAAAGAGAATGAATAAATATGTGTGATATAATACATATCCGTCGATTTTCTAGAAAAAGATATCCCACAAAATCGGTATAATTAATATTTATAACGAATTTTTCATTTATATCGTATGGGAAACTAACATAAATCCAGAATATAGAAATTAGAATGTTATTAGAATTCAACTTCTTGTTACTTGAACTGCAAGGTGTTGCGCTTTCCTAAATTCCTCCACTTTTTACCATATGATAGTAACAACCTGTCTGCATAATTAACCTTACAAATATTCCAAAACGGAGCATTAGTCTACACAAATTTCAGATACATCTTTCTCAATTCCTTTTTCATCGTCCTCTATACTTGTCTTTTTTGTTTTCTTTCTGTCAAAAAGCTACGAAAAATGTCTTGTAAGTGGAAGAAGTCAAATTTCTTGGGTCGGGTTCATTTGGGACTGTGACTTTGGCCGAGAAGATCAATATTTTTGGCCCGCCAACTTCTTTCGCGGCGGTGAAATCCTCGGCTCTTGAAAAAGCCACCTCCTTGAAACTAGAAGCTAACTTGTTGCGCGAATTGATAGGACACCCTAATGTTGTTAATTGTTTTGGAGAAGATATTAGCCTAGAGAATGATCAAAAAGTGTATAATTTGCTCTTAGAGTACGCGTCAAAAGGAACGTTAGAGACTTTGATTGAATCATACGACGGGTCCCGTGCCTGAATGGATTGTAGCGTTCTACGCGCATCAGATGCTTCAAGGTCTGTCTTATTTCATGTAAAGGGATCGTTCATTGCGATATCAAACCTAATAACATCCTTTTGTTCCCTTGTAAAGATCTTCGCTTCCGTCAACTTAAGCTTGCTGATTTTGGGTTGGCAAAGAGATTAATAAATGTTAATCTTGATGCATTGCTTCACCGTGAAAGGAGGTCAAGGCACGTGCATGGGACGCCAGAGTACGCATCGCCAGAATCCATATGCAAAGGGGAGCATCAACCGGCAAGGGACATATGGTCCTTTGTGGATGTACTTTGATAAAGATGTTCAATGGGGAACAAGATTTGGGGAGTATGTTGATAGAGAAGATTTGTTATCTCAAATTGTGGAAAAAGGTCCTATAATACCTTCATGTATTTCTAATATGGCAAAGGATTTATTGGGAAGATGTTTGGAGAGAGATCCTTCAAATAGATGGTCAGCAGAGCGTCTAATGCAACATCCTTTCATTGTAAAGAATATGAGGGGAATCTGTACTATGATTGGTGAAACCAATTTGTTTTTCAATGATCAAGTGAACCCTTTTGGTTGCTGCGGTTTTACCTCCACCATAGGTTTATTTTCTACCATTGTTCCTCAAGAACTCAAGATCAACGAAGGCTGTTATTTTGTACATCCGTACCGCGCCAAATACAGATTGGAACTTGCAAGAAGGTTGCTAAATGCTGTGTGAAGATTAAGCAGGGTAGTGTAGTTAATGGATTAGGAGGTAGATAGATGAACAAGTATGTTGAATGTTAGCATATTCTGCAAAATTGGCAGTTTTCTCTTTTTTTTGGTGAATTGTAAATTTATGTTACCGGAATGTCAAAACATTAAAAGGATCGTGTTCCATACCATTGACTTTATTGTAGAACGATCTGCCGATCTACATATACACTATTTATTAATGTAAACTATTTTAAACAATAGTAGCATTGTCTATGTTTAAAATATGGGAGAAGAGCTTATACATTACTCTGTACACATGAGTTGATAAATTTCACAATCATCAAGAAATCACGCAAGATCAAAAACTGAGGCAAATCGTCGAACACTAATTCAAGAACAAATAAACGCAAAAATGACAAAATGTATTGATGAAATTCAATACGCAATCAACAAAAGGTACATTTAGAAATTGAGGGAGGAGGAATTCTAGAGAGAAGAACTTGAATTATTCAGGATACAACTGAATGAAGGTGAATGGAAAACCGTAACTTCCTCAGCTGCATAGGGCTAGTATATATAACTGAAATTGCAGCGAAATGATAAAAATATCCCTGAACTAATTACAGACTATTCTATTTTATAAGGGCACAATTGTAATTTCACATTATCTTCAAACTTCCCGCCCACTGCTCTTCTTCCTTGCTTTACTTTCCTTTCAGCACTCTTCAACTGAATCACGTAACTGCCCTGGGTTCATTTCCATTCAATCATTTGCTTCCAACTCAGCTTAGCACACGTGGTGTAGTGCAACCGCTGTTTGTCACCTCCAGCACCTTTAGCTTACTTCTTTCCTCCTCCTGACCTCTGTACTTAAAGCAGCTGTTTCAACATGAGTGCGTATTCTATGTACCACATCCCTAGAATAGGGACGGTTATTTTGTTTTGGTGAACGCCAAAACTTGTTGAGATCTTGTAAGAGATTATAAAGTGATGTTGGCTTATTTTATGATGTTGGTCAATTACAAGCATCGCTAATACTTCCTCTGTCTGTTATAAATTTCATCTTTGTAGTATGCTATAGTTAGAATGCATTAGTGCAAGTGGCATTCAAATAGTGACAAAAAAATATGTATCTTTATCTTATTTATATGCATATAAACTATGTATTATCCGTAAATTTATGTACATAGTAAAGATGTTGATCACTTTTATATATAATAGTTGATCTTAGGGTCAACCAAAGTTAGTCATTAGCTAATAAGATGATTACAACTAAGGAAAAATCATACCACCAAGAAAATAAAATAATGTGACAATAACTTAACCAAATCCAGAAAATATTTGTATGAAGTAGCCTATCTCCAAAACAGTCAGAATACCGTCTCCACAAAATTGACATAATGAACAAGAGGATTTACAATTTGAAGCTTTGCACATGTTGGATTTGATATGGTCACACGTGTAGTGCACGACACGTGTGACTTAAGTTACATATCAAACACATGTGGACTTATGTATGTTATACATTATATGTTACTAATATTACATAATATTTGTATGTATCCACACGTTAAGTGATCACTTCAGTATATTAGTGGATACATAGTGTAATCTGAATGGAACACTAAATGTGTAGACAGTCATACGGTTACAGTCTTTGATGGTAGGACTCGTAAAGTCGAAACCGTATTATTAATGACATCTGGTCCCTGAGGGACAAGAACCCACGAGCATTCTTCTCGAAGTGTTTTAAGTAAGATATTTAATATATATAATTTATTATATATATCAAAGCAAAACGGAAATGTTACATTTCATTTAAGTTAATGGAATACATTAATTGTAATTAAAACGTTGGAATACGTTTTAGTATTCCATCCTATAATGTGTGTGGTGAAAACAAAAGTAGGGAAAAAAAAAAAAAGGATTTACAGAAGTTTCAGTTTTGCTTCTGTTACTTTGCACTTTAGCAAAGTTCTGAAGTTTTTTTCGTTGCCTACACTTTCGTTGCTTTCATTTGAAACTTGAGAAGGTGTTTTCTTTTGTTCCTTCGAACTTTTGCAGAACACACGTACATATATACATATATATATTTTCATATAAAAACACTTTCGAGAGGAAAACACACTACCTATTCTCTCCATCGGAATAGTAGTGGTAGTTGTTGATATTTCATTAGTGAATTCAACAACTGGTGAGTTCATGCAATCCCTTGGAAGACACAGTTGTCACGCGTGTCAGAACCCCGACAACGTTAACCAACGGTGCAAGGTACACTTCCGCATTTATTTACTTTGCTTTTGTGTTCTCTTAAGCGATCCTCGGGTAATGGATTTACTATGTAAATTCCAACAAGTGGTATCAGAGCCAGCTTAATGAGAACGCGATGCTGTATTGTGTACAATATGTAAACGTACAAGTGCTGATATAAATATTTTATCAAAGTACATATTTTATATGTACAGCTCAATGCAGACACTCATGCACTAAAGTATGCGTGTGTTTACAATTCATACGTCAAAACAATAATCTTCTTGTGGACGTAGTATCTGTTGAATTTGGTGTAAGTGGGGCAAAATTTAGCGTTGCACCTGCATATGTTATTCAGTGTTTTTTTTTATCTTCTCTGCTTATAGGTTCCATAAGTGGATGGTGGAACTACCTGTTTTTGCCTCTGTAACTTCTAAGGAACATGTTTGCTGATCAGAAATTTGATAGAAAATGTTTTATATGAAGTGTATGTTAAGATATGTACATTTATATAGTAAAATGTGTTTGATGTCACGACATCATGCATATTTTTGATGCATATGTAAAAAAAATACAAAGTGACCAAAGCAGGAATTGCTCACTTATTTTTGCTATAAAGTATTAGTTTTTTTTTTAATGGCATATGGACGAACTCTTTAATGGATATTGCTCATACTGCATGTTTGTTTTTTTTGGTGAGCAAGGCCGAATAGTTCATGTGGTCAGTGGCCATGCGTTTGTCCTGTGTGTATATGCTTATGTGGTTACGTGGATTTCATGTGTTATATTTATGTCTTATGTAATTTGATGTATATATATATGCTGCAGTTTAATATGAACAACTTGCTTTGCATGTATTTAGTAGTATTATATTGATAATTATGTTTTTCAGTTACATATTTATCAAGGAATTAAAATATGCGAAGTAAATATCATTCAAATGGAAAATTGATAAAGGAAATGCAATACTGCATTGATAGTTCAAACGTTTCATTTACATTTGCGTATATATATGTGCAGCAATTGAAAAGGTGTGTAAAAAAATAATAAAGAAAGTTAGGCTGCAGAAGTTTTGATACTGCCTAACTTTGGATAAAGTTCCTTTTCTATGCTGAGGGCATTTTTTTTTGAAAGCAAAAGGGAATATCAATTGCTGTGGCTTCATTTTCTTTATTTGCTGAAATTTTCTTTTGTTTTGCATTTCCAAATTTCAGAAGGTTTTTTTTTGCATTGGACGGTTTGACCAAATGAACCCATTTTATCAATTATTATCAATCAAAATATTTGCTTGTGATAGATGAACAATGAAGTTGTGATAAATACACCGTACACATGGTTCTGTCTTAGAAAACGGTTCTTAAGCGAGACCGTCTATGGATAGTGACTCTACCGGTGGCATGAGAATTATGTGCAATGGAATACTATCTAGATTACTGGGTATTGCCGAATCGGTTCACTTCAGACCTTCATAAAGTTTCATCATTCGGTTATGTCAAGCGGCATTGATTGATAAATCTTCATTGATCTTAAGAATTATCAATGGGGTGTTATTTCTTGATTTTGAGCATTTCTGTGGCATCTCAAAATTTGAAGAAAATGCAAGGGTTCAAGTAGGCGTATGTTTGGATGCATACGTTACGGTCAAACATAAATATTCATGTTAGTTGATAAACTGCAATCGTGTATAGAACCATAAGGATACGCATCTTAGCAAATGTATGGCTTTATATGATCCCCTTAAAGTGTGGCAATCATATCATCGCATGTGCAATTGTTAAGTTTGTGACAGGTGTGTATGTGCTTCGCACAGTTATTAGTCGGCCCAAAGGAAGACGTAGTTGTCGAAGTCACATATATCACATTGTAGTAATTGAAAAAGTCCGGCGATAATAAGGAAATACGTGACTAGTTATCGTGACTAGGGTCGGCCCAAAGGAAGGTGACTACTTTACGTATGGTGTATCGTTGCATCAATTTCTACACCCCGATTGTTGGACAATGTTAAGGAGACTCCAAAGAGCACTTAACATTGAAAGATTTTTGGGAGATGGAGGTGTTCTATACTTGATTTGAACTTCAGTTATATTGCAGTTGATATTGACTTATGTGTTGCTTTGTTCTTTGTTTTTTTTTCATGGTGGTACAAATTTTATGATCCCACTAGCAGAACTACATTTGAGACAAATTCAGCACAGTTTTTGAGGATATCTCGGTTCCGGGGGGAAATGGTGGTTTGCATCAGCAGATCAGTGAATTAGATGAAAATCGTTCTGATGGTGTAAATATACGAATCGAACCAATCATTGGTGAGATTCTACTAAGGATACACACATCTAACGATCTAATCCCTAGTAGTTCTGGTCCGCAGGAACCTATGGAAATTGTTTCTGATGGACGAGGAACTACTGATGCAGTTAAGGAACCATCAATATCTCAAAAACATGTACCACTAAAACGATCCTCTCGTCTTGAGTTACATCAATTGGGTGTTAAAACTGCTTTTCTAAATGTTGACATCAACTAAACCATAATTCAACCACCTCGTTTTGAAGTGGGAGATCAAAAATAAAAGAATGGTTTGTTGACTTAAGAAATCCATTTATGGACTAAAGCAGTTTTAACAATGGTATTTTAAGTTCGCACAAGTCATTACCTCATTCGGTTTTGAGGTAAATCAGGCTGACAAGTGTGTGTACACAAAGAACAAAACACCATATGCTGACGTATCGGAAATCTGAAAAGTTGGAGATCATTGAGTACACAGATTCCGATTTTTTGGTGGATGTGAAGATAGCATGAAGTCCACCAGCAGCTACATCTTCGTGCTGGTAGCAGATGCTATCTCATGGAAAAGTACAAAGCAACCGCTGGTTGCATCATCTATCATGGAAGCTGAGTATGTATCATTCTACCATGCTTTCAGTCAAGCGATATGGCTTCGCAACTTTGTCACAGAGGTGCATATTAGTGAGACTATTCAGAGACATCTGAAAGTCTATTGTGGCAATAACTCTGTGGTACTATATTCAAACAACAACCGGAGTTTGTCTAAGTCGAAACACATAGACATTAAGTATCTGGCGGTTAAAGAGATAATTCAGAATGGTCTGATTTGCATTGAGCACATAGGCACAGATCTTATGGTGGTTGATCCCTTAACCAAAAGGGTAATACCTATGGTGTTTCACGGGCATTTGCTCGTATAGGTATTGGTACAGCCAAAGATATTCAGCTTTAGTGGGAGCCTGTTAATTACATTTTGTAGTGCTCAATAAAGAATATTGTTTCAGACATTCATTATAATGTACGCTACAGTTTAAGTTGTACTGCAGTTTCAGGATTGTACGTTATTTGCGACTTTCATTCTGAATTCTGTCAATCTCATTAAGTAGGACCAAGTTGGAAATTGGCATGTATGATCACATAGCATGTAATTTCCACACTACACATCCATTCTAGCATCCATGTCATTCAGTTAATGTTGGTATCATGATTCATGATTCGGGACCCGTCACCCATAAGTGTGACGATGTTCTGCTTGATTCTCTTATTGGCATTGACTGAGTGGACCGGACTAAGTTGATTACACTATTGGCCATTCAGTAAAGGAGCTCAAACAAGTAACATAAACATACATTGTCCAAGTGGGAGATTGTTGGATTTGATATGGTCACACGTGTAGTGCACGACACGTGTGACTTAAGTTACATATCAAACACATGTGGACTTATGTATGTTATACATTATATGTTACTAATATTACATAATATTTGTATGTATCCACACGTTAAGTGATCACTTCAGTATATTAGTGGATACATAGTGTAATCTGAATGGAACACTAAATGTGTAGACAGTCATACGGTTACAGTCTTTGATGGTAGGACTCGTAAAGTCGAAACCGTATTATTAATGACATCTGGTCCCTGAGGGACAAGAACCCACGAGCATTCTTCTCGAAGTGTTTTAAGTAAGATATTTAATATTATAATTTATTATATATCAAATCAAAACGGAAATGTTACATTTCATTTAAGTTAATGGAATACATTAATTGCAATTAAAACGTTGGAATACGTTTTAGTATTCCATCCTATATATGTGTGTGGTGAAAACAAAAGTAGGGAAAAAAAAAAAAAAAAGGATTTACAGAAGTTTCAGTTTTGCTTCTGTTACTTTGCACTTTAGCAAAGTTCTGAAGTTTTTTTCGTTGCCTACACTTTCGTTGCTTTCATTTGAAACTTGAGAAGGTGTTTTCTTTTGTTCCTTCGAACTTTTGCAGAACACACGTACATATATACATATATATTTTCATATATAAAACACTTTCGAGAGGAAAACACACTACCTATTCTCTCCATCGGAATAGTAGTGGTAGTTGTTGATATTTCATTAGTGAATTCAACAACTGGTGAGTTCATGCAATCCCTTGGAAGACACAGTTGTCACGCGTGTCAGAACCCCGACAACGTTAACCAACGGTGCAAGGTACACTTCCGCATTTATTTACTTTGCTTTTGTGTTCTCTTAAGCGATCCTCGGGTAATGGATTTACTATGTAAATTCCAACAGCACAATCTACTTGGCATGCCACTTACGTTCAGCATCAGCAATGTAGATCATAAGCTGGAAAATTCCATTTCAAAATATTAAATATCACCTTGTATGGAATGCCAATCTGCTTCCTTACGCCTTACGTGTTCACTCACCATTTGACTTGCACACATGTCAGACTCCTTGTTCCGTGTTTCAAGACGGGTTGAATGGGGAGCCATAGGCCAACACCGGGAGCGCGCAGATGTCTAAGCACGAAAAGTAAGAGTTCAGCTAACCATTTTTTTTAGATCTCCAATTTCTTCCTTTGGTCCTGGTTCAGCCATGTAAACTTTGTAAAATACATCATACATAAATTTGGTGTGTATCATATTTTATCAGCATGACATGGCAAAGCTTACTTTTCTGTTTCTTTTCTTGCTCATAACTGCAGGTTCTCCTTTCTTCTTCCCTTACTTTGCCAATTCAAAATAACGCTTTGTTGTCTGATGCAATTAGGACATCATTTGATCTTTCCTCTTTTAATTAGTGGGTTCTCCAATTATATATATATATATATATATATATATATATATATATATATATAATGATATCATGTTTCGATAACGGTTGACTTAATAAACCATAAACGAATGACTTTTATCAACGGGTTAGGTTTGAAAACATGGCAATTATCTCATTGTATTTGTTCAGGCAGCTGGCGCAGAGGATACTGATCAACATGTGGCACCGATAAGGTTGGTGCAGAGGACACTGAGCCAAACATGCTCCGGCTCGTGTAAACATGGCTCTTGTTCATGTGGACGTTATGTTATAAAAGCCGGTGGTATCTCATCTCATCTAACCTATATATTTTTTTCTCAAATTGATTAATATGGGACAATATTCTCAACACTCACCCTCACGTGACAACGTGACTTGACATATCCACGCTCCTTAGAACCCGCCATCAATCACAAACCACAACCTAGACATGAACATCAGGACTTGGTAACAGGAGACAATAAATGACCAACCATGGGTCACGCAAGGTGTGAGTCTACATGGAGACAATAAATAGCCAACCATGAGTCGGACAAGGTGTGAGCCCACATCTTAAACTCGCTCTGATACCATGCTAAAACTTGGATTTATATGATCATCATCATCCGTACCCAGTATATCGCAACGACAGCAAAAGCTATCGGTAGGGTCTGGGGAGAGTAAGTGGCGGACAAACAATACCTCTGTCCCAAGGGATAAAGAGTTTGCTTCTAGTGAGACCCCGGCACTATATGTACCTGCATAAATAACACGATAATAGAGATATGATGTGCTAGCGTGTTAGTGAAGGAATTGGATTTATATGATATGAGACTCATATTCACTCAAAACCTTAAGACAATAGATGGTGGTACCTCATCCTCATGTTACTCATATTTTTTCTTAAATTGGTCAATATGAGACAATATTCACAACACATCTGTTTTTGTCAAAGATTTCACAAGCCAGGTAAGGTTCAGTCTGGTCGCGTACTAAATCCAGTTATTCATCTTTGCCTTGTACATCTTATCATAATCTCCTAAATTTTTTTTTTGAAGGACATTATGATGAGGGAAAGCATTTGTATTTGCATTTGTTTACCGGTCCTTCGACTCTGCAGGATAAGGATGTTAGCAATTAGTGTTATAAAATAACATCTAGATGCTCAAACGCTGTATTTACACGAGGCGTAGCATGTTTGGCTCAGTATCCTCGACGCCAACCTTATCGGTGACATATGTTGATTAGTATCCTCTGTGCCAACTGCTAAAACAAATACAATAATATAATTGTCATGTTTTCAAAACCTAACCCTTTAACAAACCGGTAAAAATAATTCGTTCATGGTTTATTAAGTCAACCGCTATTGGAACATGATATGATATCATTATATATAAATATGACATGAGATACACACATATGTGAATTACAATATCAAGATGGAATTCCGAACCCACTAATTAAGAGATACATATAAAAGCATTATTTGAATTGCAAAGTAAAAGAAGAAGAAAGGAAGAACCTTCAGTTATGAGCAAGAAGAGAAACAGGAAAATAACCTTTGCCATATCCTGCAGATAAAATATGTTAGCTGCATAGGTTGTGTTATTTTTCATTACTGGACATCAATTTATAGACACAAAATTTATGTATCGTATTTCCCAAAGTTACAAAAGGCCGAACCAGGACAAGAGGAAGAATTTGAGAATTAAAAAAAAAGGTTACTTGAACTGGTCGTATCAATAAAAAAGGATAAGAAAAATATAGAGAAGTTATTTTTCGATGACCCGTAAAAAATTGCGTCGATATGCGTCTCACGTTAATAAGGGTTGTGGTAGAATAGAAAGCATTTGATTCTTGTACATTTCTTAGTTGAAATGGTCGTATGTTTATCTTTTTCTTTTTATATGTTATTCTATTTTTAAAAATGTTGTGCAGTGTCACATCGAGTTGTCAATTTCTCTTCTCCATTATTGGATAATTGGATGAGGATAGGATCTGCAGTGCGGCCGGATGTTTGCCAAATGTGTGCCACACATATTTTTACTTGTAGTTTATTTAAAACAGATGATTTTTTATTATTATTATGATTCATATTAACTATGAGTAACTATTAAAATTTATTCGAGAATCTTTCGTAGAAAATTATGATACAAAAATATTATAAAAATCGTGCAAAACATAGATATGAAATGGTACTAACTTTATTTTATCATGTTGCCGGCCCTCTGTGGGATATTTCAAATAAGGCCTAAACTTCCTATTTGACTTGGTGTAGCGTACAACGCAATTCCCTTGATTTGATCATTTTCGTTGTAGGATAAGACTGTGTATATCAGATCGTTAACCGATTCTTTCATAGATCCTGCGCAAATACGGAAGCATAGTACACGGGAATGTTTTTTCCTTTGTCCTTTGAAATACACTTAAAAAACAGTTGTAAGCTTTTATTGTTGATTTTCATTCTTAATTAAAAGGGTGTTGCATATTTAACGCCCAAACTTCTTGTGTGATGGAATTTAGGCAAATGAGCAAAGATGATTAAAGCATAGTATGGGAATTTGAATAATTGAATGATTGTTTCATTTATATCTCCAACACAGCCACTTGGAAAGCGGATGGGATCCCCCAACCGTGCGGTGACTCATCGTACCCCCCACCACGTGATACGTGGCAGCATAGAAGGGTGGTAAAGCTAAATGAGGGTTACACTCTTCTAGCCTCACCACCCCTCCCTGCTGCCACATGTCGCACGGTGACGCACACGGTGGAGAGGATGGGTGAGGGGATCTAAACCTCCTTGGAAAGATATAAAAATTCCTCTACTTCTTGACATTGTCAGTTATTTGTCAATCCGGAGCAGACACATGTCAACATTCTATTAGATCAACTGGCCGGTCACTTATTCTGATAAAATAATATTTTTTGTGTAACATAGTGTATTTAAAAAATAAAAAATAACTATACTAGAGCCATTTTGATGCAGAATTCTAACATTCATGTCACCACATGATGCAATACAATATCTTAAAAAAATGTCTAAATACTAAAAGTGCATTTCTGAAAATACCATTAGTGGAAATAAATCAAGGAACCAAAAATTAGTGAGGAAATTAAGAAAACCCCTAAATCCCATAAAAAGCTAAAAGTATTTTTTTATGTAAATAACAACGGTGTATTGCGCAGCAATACATAATAAATTAGTGAAATTAACGATTTTTTTAGGACTTTGTGGTACACTAAATAACAATTCCCCCTCCCCTCCCTCCCCCCCCCCCAATTTTAGCCTTAATCAAGGGGCTCATATTAACACCATCTATGTTTCAAGATTCGGAGAACTGACGCATATTAAGGTGGCGTTTGGTTGGAACTTGGGAATCAGAATTAGAATCGGAATGGGTATGATAGGGAATGGGTTTGGAGGATATGGGTTTGGGGTTAAAAGTGATAGTTGTTTGGTATTAAAATGGGAATGGAAATAGTGACCGGCCGGCGGAATAGTGGTCGCGGCGGCGGCGGACCGGTGGCCGGCGGCGGCGGGACGGCGGCGGACGGCGGCGGTCCGGCGGTGGCCGGCGCCGTTGACCGGCGTTGACCGGCGGCTCCCCATTCCCCCATTCCCCCAATTTGATAGATAAGGAGGGCCTAGTATATCAAAAAACGATATCCATTACCAAATAGTTGGATATCAAAATGAAATTCATTCTCTCATTTACCCCAAACAAACAGCTGGAATGGGTTTGGAGGCCTCCAAACCCATTCCCTCATTCCCATTCCCCCCAACCAAACGCCACCTAAGTTCGTCTGTGTTTTGAAACTCAGAAGGCTGTTTTCATGGTATCCACATAATAGCATATAAAAAGACCTTGGGGCGTTCTTCGATAAATCAAGAAAAGGACTAGGAATTGATGTCAAATACTGTAGGCTCCTCATAATATCAGACGCTACAACAAAACAACGAAAACATGTTTGCTCTGGATCCAATAATTATCGTCTATATGATGAATGAGAAACTGATGATTGTTTTAGTTTACATTGTTTATGTATACATTTTCGATCGTAATTATAACATAAAAATCTTTGAAATAGTGATTAGTTGGTTTTAGACAAATATGTCATGAAATGAAATATGATTTCGTGTATATCTTTGCAACTATAATTACAATATCACAATCCTTGGAATACAGTGGCTAGTATGTTAGTTTCCATACAAATGATAGCCATAATACGGTTACTAGCATGAAACTAGATGCGATCGTACACCTGACATTCTTTGACGCTCTTTAGAATTGTCTTGAGAATAAAAAACTTTCAAAGGCGTTCTCTTATGGCACTAGAATGCCATATAGAAAATGGGTCATTTAATACTCAATTTTAGTATCTAGAGAATAACCTATAGAACAACTACAAGATCAAAGGTCACCGCATACACGGTGGATGATAAGTTAATGGTTGTTTCAATTTATGTTACTTTTAGGTATATATTATGATTTCGATTTAATACAAATTGAGTGAATATGTATGTGAACTATTGGTGATTGATTCATTTGATAAGAAAGATTTAAAACGTGTGTATTTATAGATTGTAACGAAGCAATAAGATCATGAGTTGTTTGACTTTTAGAAACAATATAGAATTTGTTTTCTCGATGTTTGTCAAAAAGACGTTGATTTTTTTAAATAGAAAGACAGTGCGGATTAATTTTTCTATTTTTTTTTTTTTGAAGCGGCCTGCTTTTCCAAATGAACAAATACACTGGCCCAAAAGACAAAAGGTAAAAAGCAAAATCCCAGAAAGAAACTTCATACAAAATTCTAATACAACACAACACATACACAGTATATTCCACCGATAGCAAAAGTTATTGCTAGTGTCTGAGAGAGTAAGAGGAAGGCAAACAATAACCTCATCCCAAATGATAGAGAGTTTGATTCTAACGAGACCTCCAGCTCTATATAAACTAGCATAGACAAATAATGAAAGACAAAAACAAACACAAACAAAAAAGTGCAAAGTCAACCTAAAATTGAGAACGTATCTAAGCCCCTAAATATACTCTAAGGTGCCTCTATATCATGTCTAAACTACGTTAATCTTAATCCTCTGTCTCCATGAACTCCTATTCTGGACCATGTCCTCAAAGAGGTGCAAATCGAGTAGATCGTGTCTAATCCACTCTTCCCAAGTCAGTTTGTGACTGCATTTGCTCATCTTCCCCTCTACAACAAGGCTTTCAACCGCTCTAGATGTCGATCGTTATCTGGAAAGAAACTAGGCCGCTTCGCGATCTGATGTACGCATCCTTACCATACAGATTACAAAACAATCCAGCCCCTCCCTAAATATACCGAAAACATCTTTATATTCATGAATTGTTAACTTCAATCTTATATCTCTTTCAAAAAGGAAAAGAAGAAAAAGAATCCCTTAATATATGTTGACCGACTTGTTTAATAGTAATATAAAAGAAGAAGGAAAAAATAGTACGATTTAATAATAAAGAAAGAACGCAAAAAACATATTTTAAAAAAATGATTTAGATCATATTCTAAGGTGTTATTTAGATGGTAATATTACTCTTCCTATATTCTACTTTTCCAATGTTACATACATTGTACATATCCTTGGTAGTTTGTAGGCTGTTTAACGAAATGACCAGTTCGCAAACTATTCAAATTCAATTCGTGTTTGGTTCGTATTCGTTCGGCAATTGTCTGTAAACGAACCAAATTCAAACAGTTGTTTAGGTTCATTTACTAAAACAAGCGGAAATATTCGCGAACTGTTCAACTCGTTTAATCATTTATACTATGTCAAGGATTTCTTGGGAAGATGTTTGGGGAAACATCCTTCAAATAAATGACAGAAAAATATGCATCTTTATTTTGTTATATGCATATAATCTAAATATTATCCGTGAAATTAGTACCTAGTAAAGATGTTGATCACTTTCATGTAGAATAGTTGAGCTTAGGATCAACAAAACTACCAAGCACAATAATAGGAATATGTACTGGTAAAGTGATTTTATTAAACATAAATAGAAATCTTGAAATATTAAAATAGTCATAACAGTGGATATGCACAAATAGTTGAAAGACAAATACCAAAACAAAAAAAGTGCAAAGTTAATAACTTTAACCTAATCCAAAAAACATTTATATGAAGTAGCCTATAGCCAAAACAGTCAGAATACTGTCTCCACAAAATTGACATAATGAACAAGAGGATTGACAGTTTGAAGCTTTGCACAGTTTACTTGACATGGCTCTTACCTTGAGCATCAGCAATGTAGATCATAAGCTGGAAAATTCCATTCCGTAATATTAAATATCACCTCGTACTGAAGTTTTCAATTCAAGCGTCATTAAATCAAATTAGTCAAAGTAGCTTTTACCTTTGTCGCAAGGTAGAAGGTAAAGAACATTCCGCAAAGCGTAGGCAGTCCTGCGGAAAATCGATAGGATGAAGTACTACACCCATGGAGTAATAATTCAGTAAATCTGAAGCAGAATTTAACCTTGTTTTTCCAGAAATCCAGATATGAACAAACTCATGTTCGAAGGCCCAATGACAAAGCCAACAAGATTAGCAATCTGCAAACACATCATCTAAGTTAAGTACATATATCAAAAGGACACGTCCAACGTTATAAGTGCTACACTAAGTTCTATACTAAATAATTGGACATCAAGACATCAGAATAATGACTTCTGTTATCTCCTCCATTATTCTATTTTGGTGGTTTGTTTTTAGGATGAAACAATGTATCCTCATTTACCCAGAAGCAATGAATAAAATTCTAATGTAATCAGAACAAAAGCATGAAGTTCATAGAGAAATGCTGTAGGTTACAAAGAAAACAGTAAAAGCACGCATACACAATCATTCCCCAGAAAGCCAACTCATTTATCAGGAATCTAACATCGGATTTTACTCAAGAATGGATTGGAAGGCAAACCATGAGAAGTGTGATTGTAACAGCACCAGCAACTGCATTAAGTTCACGGAAGACAAAATTCCCAAAAGCACCCTGTACCTGTCGAAAAAAAGAACTCATGGGATTGATCATCATGCCAAATAACAGTGTATGCAAGTATGCATGCACTCATGAGCTCTCTATTCCTTCTCTTTGTGGCATTTTCCGGTCCAAATGCAATTCTGAGATCAAACAATTAATTGGCCTGAGGCTGACTTGAATTAACAGATAGTCAGGCAGCCAGCAAATTTTGTTCTTAAAAATAAATATTAAAATGGGAAAGCAAAAAAGACATTATAGTATGATAGTTTTAAAGAGAGAATAGTGCGATGGTAATAGTTTTCAGGTGCAACCCTAAACCCACCTAACAGTTTCACTTATTAACTATTGCTTTGCAAACACTGCAAGTGCACTATCCAAAATATTAAATGTGGTAGTGAATACACAAAGTAGGCTGCAAAACAGAGTTTCATCCTTTTTAACTTTAGTTTTATTTTCTTGGTGATTTGACACAACACCCATTTTCAGTAACTGGGAAAAGAATAACTGAATGAATGATCTGACCTGAAATTTTTTTGTGGCCGATTTTACAAGTATCTCTGGTGTATAAAGAATAGACATGTCAACCAAGCCCAGGTTAGAAGCTTCCTGAAGCCAAAGACAATCAAGGTCAAAAGGTTCACATACCAGAAAGAAAATAAATTCACAACAAAGCAGAATTCTAGAGTAAATTATACCACTCTAAATCATGCCATATGGCTACAAATGTGAAGACCACCCACACATTTAGCAGCTTTCTTTTAGCCCCTCCTAGAGGAATGTACATATACCTAAACCACTCGCAAGCTATGCATCAGCATCATTAAAGATCCGAGTATCATATAGAAGAAGAAACAAGGGAAAATTCCACCTCACAAGCCACTTGTTATATGAAGCATGCCAGTTTTTCCAAAAAGTTTCAAGGTTATAACAGTTATTTACACACTTTGGCATATTCTCAGGGACATCAATGCCATTGACCTGCAAAAATAAGGAAATATTTCAGCAACCATGTCTATGTTGGCAAGATAGTGGTTAATTAAGCTACATTTGCAACGAAGTTTCTAAAAGACAAACATAAAATTCAAAGTTTACAAATAAGGGTAAGAAGTACACAATGTATGTGATAAAGGCGGAGGAAAAGCCTACCAATGACCAGAACCGAAAGTATCTCCAGATAAGGAAAAACTTGAGCCACATAAAGTTAAGAACCTGCGGTGCCAAAGGCAAATTGCTTAAATTTTAGAAGAGCACCAAAAAAAAAAACCAAATGTTAAACTACAGAAACCAGTATAAAATACAACAGAGTAGCTTTTACAGGGTAGAGGACCCTTAGTGTAAATCAATAGCTGCGAAGTGGCTATGAAAAATGCAATCAAATCCAAAATGTTTCCACCCTCAGGTACGCACGTCACCCTTAGCATAAATCACTAATTCCAATTTCCAAATACTAAGCATAATTGCTATCAATATTTCATCAATACAGGTATACCTGAGTACACAAGAGTAACCATTATATGGAGGTAGTTCTAGTTTGGTCTCTCTCTCTCTCTCTCTCTCTCTCTCTCTCTCTCTCTCTCCTCTCTCTCTCTCTACATATAATATATATATATATATATATATATATATATATATTATATATATATATATATATATATATATATATATCTGTCTCTGTATGTGTGTGTATTTCTTGTTTCTTTGCAAGATGAAACAAATCAAATTTGCACGTAAACCAAAGAATGAAGCAAGCAAACTAAGCACTCGTTTATGCGGCATATTGTTCTGAAATTTTGCTCCAATACTCACTAAACAGATGAAAGCTTCACTCTTCTTTAATGAAAGGCCTAAAAGTCCTTGACCAATTGCACACACGTAGACCACATTAGTAGCATATAATCACTACATCATGGTTGAAGAGTTTTAGGGAAGCAGTAAAACCAATGCAGCCTGTTCCACATAAATTTTGAGCGATATGTTTCTACAAGAAAGGAAGAAATGATAATAGAATATTATCAAGGGGCATTCCTATTTCTATCTTTTAATCATGAAACGAAAGCTATTCACTATAGCTGCAGGTTTAACACCTGTCAACAAAATAACTATTACCAACATTCTAGCTCAGAAGCTTTAGTATCTGTTCCATATCCAGTATGCTGGATATGAACTTAGCAAGTAGATAATATAGTTTTCAATAGGTTGGGTGTATGCATTTTTACTATCTTCCCAACTGGATAATCTTCGGTTCATGTTAGAAACATGCCGGTTAAAATTAGAGAAACATATCTTGCCCAGGCCATCTACCATCCAAAAAAACATCCATGACTCGGGTACAGAATGTTCTTAAAGTCGGTTAGTACACAATTAACATGATAAAAACGGATATTTTGTACTCACCCCATATCCGATGATGAGGTTGTCCATGGAAGATAGCTGCTTCCACACACCACTAGAAAATGAGCCAGACAAACAATCAGAAAAGGGACCACTAAATGAAAGCCTATTAGTTCAGGAAAGATCATCTTTAAACATATAGGCCATTCACCTAGTAGCAAAGGCGTTGTAGTAAAAGAAGTGCGTCATTACTTCCATTAGTAACAAACTAAGAGCCAAACGCACTCCATACCATGCAACATCTTTCAGTGAAAATTTATTTTGAGGAGTATCCAACTGCAACAACAGCAAGAGAAGTCAGTGAGACTTTCTCAAACTCAAACATTTAGCTCCAGGATATTTGATATTCGACAAGATGCATCAGAAGTAACAAATGAAGATTAAACTACATGATTCACTGTTTTTTTTTTTTTTTTTTGTAAATAACTAGATAATTCAACTGAAAAGGCACAGAACAATATTATGTTGTCTCATAGAACAACAGACTAGGAAACATTAATATTAGGTACTGATAACAACAAAACAAATAATCTTGTTTCACAAAATAAATGTCATCGAAACATGCCAAATCCAATAGCTCCAATATTATTTTGAAAGGCTAGGAAAATAAAGACTGTTTGCAGTCACCATCAACAAATACCCACTTAACGCCATGCT
This sequence comes from Eustoma russellianum, assembly GCA_036186865.1. NCBI lineage: Eukaryota > Viridiplantae > Streptophyta > Magnoliopsida > Gentianales > Gentianaceae > Eustoma > Eustoma russellianum. The sequence goes on along the minus strand of AP025048.1, from coordinate 36,951,979 downwards.
TGAAAACAAACATTACCTTACAATATGATGCAAAGAAAAAAGAAATGGGTTTTTACCTACAATGACATAAGCACCAACCTGGAGAAGCAAATGCATTAAAGGTAATAATAGGACCTGCAATGTAAAGTGGAGCATACACTAAAACACAAGTATATGGTCAGAGATAACTTGTCCTTCTGGACACTTCGCTCCTGAAAATGGCAGAAAAAAGCAGAAACTACAATAAGTCCTCAGTCAGTTACCGAGATATCATAGTAAGTGAAAGCAAGCACATAAGATAATCAGTAACTCACCTGTATTAGCCTATAGCAAGTCTTTCCAGATGAACATGTATCGCAATGCTGAAAATGCTTCTGCAGCAATGTAAAAATCAAGCACAATAAAGAGCGGAATAAAGTGAGTTCTCAACTACCACAAGTTTCACGAAGTCTTGCCATAGATTTTGTTAAGGCACTTGGAAGTTACTAGCAAAACCTATCTAAAGCTTGGAGCATTTGGAAGAATATAATGAACATTACAGCAGCCAAAATATACAACTCTAGAACATGCCCTTTTTATGGATAAGAAACTTAGAAGTGGATGCCGTTTATTTGTATCTTTTAGGCAAAGGGTACCTTTTGGCATAAGTTCAAACAATTAGCTTCATTTGACATTGCATGACTGAACTTGTGTCAGATAAAGAGACAGAATTCCAGATAATACCACATGCACCAGTAATTTTCTAGGGAGTGGAAATAAGGCAGGCATATCTCAACATTGATTGACCAGAAAGCTCCGGGACAGACAAGGAATGAACTAAGCAATTAGGAGAGTGCAACAAATGACAAACCTCTTGGTCAAACCGATTATATTGCTCAGCCCAATGGTAGTCATAACCATAACTGATCATGCGTAGTACCACTGCCACAAGAACAAAATTGAAAAGATAATATAAAAAACAATTGCAGAAAGTATTATAACTAATCATCAAGATGAGGAAAATATCATGCTCAAAAGGCCAAAGAGCTGAAAAACCATTCAGTCTTGTTGCAGAGAGGCATTTTTAGATAATATATGGAAGGCAATGAGGGAGTATAGCATTGTTTGCAACCATAGGTGGGATGCTTCTATGTATCAACTACCCGTTAGCTCTGTTTGCATTATCAATGCCACAAAAGCACCTCAAATCCCTTTATTTTCCAGAGAAGTGACAAAAGTTAAGGTGTGAATGCCTATTGTTCTGCCTTTTCATTCTTGAAGTTAAACAAAAACGACCTTTTATAATCTAAACTCCCAACATCTATCGTCGAGAATAGCAACAATACCATTATCTAGTCTATATCTGGTAAGTGGACTAAGCATTCTGACCCAAGGAAACAAAAGGAAACATCAGAGAATTCTGGCATGTTTACAGCATGGGGTTTCAGTAAAGGAAAGATCACAGCAGAACCAGACATACAGCTGAACCAAAAATTATTCCACATAGCTAGTCGCTAAAATTGAACTTTACAATAGATAACAATCAAAGCTTTTCCTATTAGACTTAGAAAATATTAAGACAGGAGATATTATGAGCATGACAAATGAAGTCTTCTGTACATATCGCTCAAGTCATGCAGCATCTTGACGCCACTTTGACATAGCAGCCCTTTTGATAACAAGTCAAAATTCTATTGGTCAATATTCATCATTTTGACCCATCTAAAGTAAAGTAGTTAATCAGTTTTGACGTCCAAGGTATCACCATTTATCTGGATAATTCTGAATTGCGACCCAAAATAATGTCCAAGAACCAAATGATATAGTTAATCAACGCTTAAGAAGTAACACAGTCCAAAAACAGAGACCCAAAAAGTACATTATCGTGCATCTTAAAATTATTGTGTCATGCAATCCAGCATTTTATAGTCGAGCAATTACATCTAAAAGAGCTTCAAATTTTGAAGTTAACATATGGAACAGGACTTCAACTCTAAGAAATTTGTTTTATTTTTAAATGTCATTGAACTAATAAAACGATGAAATAGCTCCACAGGTTGATAAGTAAAGCACATACCAAAGTTAAAGCAGATATGCCACCTAAAAGTACCCCGAAACTTGTCCAGGAAAGCCAGGGCTTGCCTATGCACGAGGAAACGCACCAGATAGATTCGATATGTTTAATATCACGCAGATAACTTTAAAATGCAACCTTAAAGTCAATAATGAGCTACTTACCAAAAATTGGAAAACTGATATCCTTCATACACCCGATTACATAAAAGAAAGAAGATGTTGAAAAACCAAAGCATGTATGGAAAGTATTTAGTCCTGCCAAATATCTGGAAGCCATTTAAAATTTAAAATAAACAAACATAAAAAGGAAAGTAATACAAAAAAGGATTAAGATCAAATGGTACTGTCAGTAATTTTATAAATGATGCTTTCAGTAATGAGAACATTTCTCATTGATTTTAAAAACTACGAGGAGGCATAAATGACTGCAGCATCAAAAAGCGTAATCATTGGGCTCAAATCCAACAAGGAAAAAAGCGACTGTAAACCCAAACTAAAAAAATATCACTTCAATAAATCATGATAGGATAGGCTAACCTGACCTCATACATATAGCCTAACCTGACTCCAGCAATAATGCTATCCCCAACTCCAGGTGCACAACATAAAAACCATTCAGTTTATGTGTTTTATTTACTTATTTATTTATTTTTTTGAAGACATGCATATAAAACTGCAAAGACTTATGCAAATGAAGCACAATGACAGCCCTTGCTAACTTTTCTCACAGTGCAACCTTAGGTTACACAAATTCCAGTAAACCGAAAGCCCCGCGTTTGAAGAGCTTTATAGGTTGCTATTCAGAATAATAGTGCCAAAAAACAGTGTATCAAGTTCCTAACGCAGTAGCTATCTAGTCCAGAAAATTTACCAGTCATGCATGGATTTAACGGCAGATTACTCATATAACAGTGGTAGTAACTCTATAAAGATGCTCACAACAACCACTAAATTGCACATATCATAGACGATATTCTAACTGCAGACGTACCTTCACCAAAACAAAATTAGCTATGGCAATAATTAGAATGAAAATGACACTGCATTCCCAAGAGAAAGATTACGTTAGAGGAGAGAAGCATCAAAGCCAGAAGCTGTAATCATGACAAATATTATTTCATTGATGGAACATACCAAGCTCCATGCAGGTACGATAAATATGCCAAAGATATCACAAGCCAGACAACTGCCATCCCTTTTGCTCTAAAACAGCAGTAAGTTCGCAACATACTTTCTATCAATGTAAAAATTCCAAAAACCACACTAAGAATTGGTAAATTTCCTCTGAAGTTTCTCCACTGGGAATCTGATACGTCCTGGAGAAGGGGGGAAAATTCAAGAATTTATTAGAGAAAATGAGTGTAATCAAGAAAAAAAAATGCTTGAACAGTATAATCCAACAATTACACGGCATTAAATTTAGTTTCCTGAATGACGAAGCAAATGTATTTGTGCAATCTACAATATAAAGCTGATGTGAGAGACACTAAGGCGCATCCAACAAGAATTTTAAGTTTCAAGAGCATCATTAAAGATGAAAACGTGATATTCAATAACTTAATGACGTAAATGCTCCTAAAGAAAAAATTTTCCAAATCATCTTAATCATCAAACATAAGGTAAAAAGTCACAGAATTTCTCAAGTAACTCTCAAAACAACTACAGTTATAATTCATGATACTAGGAATCAATAATATCAATAGAATATGGTCATAAACAAGAAATTGCATACATTGGACCTATCAGCGATCCATCCAGAACGCAAACCATACAGCTTGAAGGAATGATCTGTCATGGAATTAAAAACCAACAGAATTGTGAGAGCAATAAAAACAACTACAGGAAGTAATACAGAGCGTTATGAGACAGTAAAGCACCGTGAGAAAGTTGAAGAGAGCGACGAATGACGAAGGCGTAGAAGGAGACGGCATAAACAATCATAAAAGCAAGCTCTCTCCGCCTCCAAGAGCTCTCCATGATCGGGAAACGGCGGCCGCCGGTGGCTTTCCGTCGGCAAAGCTTTAATCGTCGCCGGACTGCATAAGTGCAGGAGTAGGTAATTTAGGACGATTAGTAAATTTAGTTTTTCTTTTTGAAAAAAGGTTACTTGCATTGGCTAAGGTGATAATTTCTTGTTTTGAATTTTTAAGAAATTGAATGTGATCACTTTATATCTTTTCTTTTCAAATCTTGTTTCAAAAATCAGCATTAACCTAGCTTAAAGCTATATAAAAAAAAAGTTCCCGGTGGACTAAGCTTCCGTGTTTGCACAGGGTCTGTGAAGGGACCGGATCGCTTCGCGATCTAATGTACGCAACCTTACCATATACTTTGTGCAAGGGTTGTTTCCGCGACTCAAACACGTGACCTTAAAATCACAAATCAACAACTTTAACCATTGCTACAAGGTATGTCCTCATCAACCTAGCTGGGAAAAAAACACATACATTTAACTGTTGGATAGCAATGTTCCTATCATATGACTTATGTTTAACTCCTTTTTTATATCCAAATTTGTATTATTTAGTGCATTAATTAAGAGAATGGTGCAATATTAGCCGTTAACTCATACTACACCTTTTTTATTGAATAAAATATATAGAAACAGATGAAAAAATTATTGACTGTCAACTCAACAACAACGCGGTTTGTCTAATCCGATCAGTCCTATGTCATTTTGGTGTTATTTAATTAACAAATATATATATATTATAATATATATATATATATATGTGTGTGTGTATATATATCTCTATGTGTGTATATATGTATATATATATATGTGTGTATATATGTATATATAAATTTTTTTTGATGATTGAACCCTTAACAAAAAAAGGGAGGAAACTTAATAAAATAAATAATTAAGATCATAAAAGAGACATAGGGCTCAGATATAAAGGTCCATCGTTTCTTGGGACCAAAAGATTTCAAGAGCCTTTATCGCAGAAGAAAAAACACAACATAGAAACAGATGAAAAAAATTATTGACCGTCAACTCAACAATAACGCGGTTTGTCTAATCCGACCAGTCTTATGTCTTTTTGGTGTTATTTAATTAACAAATATATACATGTATATATGTGTGTGTGTTGTATGTATATATGTGTGTATATATGTATATATAAATTTTTTTGATGATTGAGCCCATTAACAAAGAAAAGGGAGGAAACTTAATAAAATATAATTAAGATCATAAGAGGGACATAGGACTCATATATAAGGTCCATCGTTTCTGGGACTAAAAGATTTCAGGAGAATTTAACATACTTACATTCCATGTAAGCTTTCAGTCATGTTTTGGACCAAAAGATTTCAAGTGAGTTTTCATACTTAACTTCCTATCTAGATTTTGTCATTTTATAACCAAAATCTATGAGTTACTTGAACATACTTAGCTTCCATGTTGATTTTCACTTGTCTTAGGACCAATGAAGGGAGTTCCCTATGTGGGACCTGCACATGACTGCAATTTCGAGATGTCCTAATAGTGGTATGTTAATTGTCATCTTCTTCTTTTTTTTTTAGAAAATGGATCAGCTTTTTTATATATACTCGAAACCTTTACAAAAGAGGTTACAGAGGGAGCCCAAATCACAAAAAGATCCAAGGCAACACAAGACAAAAACGGACTACCCAATCACTATAGATAGCCCATACATCAAAAAACCTCAATAACCCGGCCCATCATCTAGAATATACTAGCTGATGAAGCCAGATCTTCACCAAGAGTCTAAGATGACATCAAATAAACGTCGTCAGATGCTGGTTGGTATTTTGCTGGAATAGCTTCTTGAAAGTCGTGCATAAGGAAGCAGAAATCAGAGGTTCCGGGGGGATGACCCTGGGTAAAACCCTCCGACGTTCAAGTCAGTTTGGGCCATTTCTCACTGAGAATATAGTTTAGTGTATGAAGTTAGAAAATTCTCACAGGTATTGGCTGAAGAGAAAGATCGATGTATTAGCTCCAGGAGATAGCAAATGTTTCAAGGAATCGGATCCCCTTTCTGGTCTGCCTTGGCTTGCTTTTATTGATTTTTCCCGCCCTTGGCCTCTGGTAGCGGATGAGATGTTTGCTTGAGGCAGAAGACCTATGACGTAGTAGGTCTGCTGATATGATCGGTAGGGCCGGTTGATGTGACTAGTAGGTCCGGCTGAAGTGACTTTGGCGTGTACAGGCTGAATAGCCAGACGTGTACTCTTTCCTTGAACTGTACTTCTGCCTGATGGTTCCACGATGTAATACTGTGCTTGACCCCTTCGCCGAAATGCAAAACCAGGCTTTGCCGAGGTGCGATGCTGAATTTAGCCGAAGTGATTCTAGAGTGTAGCACTTTAGGCTGACTCTGAGACTGAAGTTAGGTGCCGAGATGCAGTCCTTGGCCTATTCTTCGATAGTAAAAGGATGTCATATGGCACAGCCGAGTGTAGTCAAGGCTGAACAGCAATGCTTGGGTGCTGAACTGTAGGAGTTGTACCGTTGACTGTTGTTGACTACAGACGATTAATTCTGGTTTATCATTTGCCCCCAGATTTTTGTGTGGGCCGAGCTGACCTGTGAGGGCAGACAAATCTATTCTGAGTCTGTGACGTGTCTCCATTAATTGAGCAGTTATCCTCTAGCTGCGCCGTAATTCCCACTTATTACGTCCTTATCCTCATAATTGAGCCATATCTGCCTTTTGATATCGGCGCCAGTTTCAACGCATCATCATTACTTTTTCGGCGGTTTCAATAATCGAGAAAGAGGGAGAAAAGTTGAACTGTCACCCCTTTTTGAATTTCATCCGAAAAGTTACCACCTTTTTATTCTCTTCTTATAAATACGGACAATTGCCCTAATTCTTTCTTTTCTTCTTCTTCTATCTGTGCGTTGTTATTCTGCTATCTTAATCTTCCTTTCATCTTCGAAGCCTACACTCTCGTCATCGTGCTTTCTTCCAGTTCAGCCCTTCAATCTCTCTGTAAGCTTTTCTTCTATGGATTCCGTTATTCCATCTGCTTCTTCCTCTTCTGATTCCCAAGAATCCATGGTGCCCTCAACGTCAATAGACAGAGGTGCACCATCTCCAATGGTGCAGAGCTCAGTGTGCATATTGAAGGCCACTGAACTATCCGAATTATGTCAATATTACAATGTTGATAAGAGCACCTTCACCCCTATCCTTCCTTTGCCACACCAGACAGCTTATGACCCTCCGTCAGGGTATGAGGCAGTCTACGAAGAATATTTTAAATCTGTTTTTAATCTTCCAATTCCAGCTCTTTTGTTCCAAATCTTGTTTGTTTACAAACTTAGACTACCTCAAATAATGCCTAATGGCCTTAAGGTTATCCTTAGTTATTTACTCTACATGAGAGCGGCTGAGAAAGCCTTTTCACTTGCTGTTTTTAGAGGAATGTTCGTGTGCAAACAAAAGATAGTTGGTACTATTTTAGCAAGAGGCATCCAAATAGTGAAAACCTCCATGTCATAAACATTCCCTCTTTTTCCAAAGATTGGATGAGGCGTTTCTTCTTCGTAAAGACTATAGCTTACCCGAAGGAACCCTTGGAAATCCGACAGCACAGATAACAGGAGGCTAAGCGAGCAATCTTGCAATGAAGACTCTCAATTGTTACACTTGCCCTTGGCCGTGGATTGGAAAAAAGTGGACAGGTCGATTGTGAAGGTTGCTGACCTGGAACACTTATGGCCAGAACATAATTTTCGGCCCCTCATCCCCATTGCTTTAAAAATAGTTTGCGGTACGTATCAACCCTTTGAACATCCCTGATTGGTTCTGATGTTGCGTCTATGTTTTGACTGATTTGTTCATGGAATTCTGCAGGAGTCATGGTGTCCGAGACCCTTGCAAGGCTAAAGAATTTGGTTCCCAAGAAGAGGGAAAAGGACTGAGGACAACCTTCCTCTTCAGGGCAAGCCTCTGCCAGGGATCCTTCTGAGGTGCAGATGACCCCTGTTGATTTGGCCTCAGCCGAGTCTGAAGTTCCAGGTAGAATTTTTGCCTTATGTTGGTTTTGAACATACCTTGTTTTCATTTAATCACTTGACCTTTTTTCTATTCAGCTGGAACTCTTGATAATCCCATCCAGGCTGAAGTTCAAGTCCTTGCCCCAGCTTCAGCTCAGCCAGACGATGGAAGCGGGGGAATTGATGCCCCCATCTTGATTTCTTCCTCTCCAGTTGCCGAAGAGGAAGTTGTGCCTCCACCAAGGCGGGTTTCTTATGAGGTTGCTCCCTCTGCTGAGCTCTTAGGAGAAACTTCTGGGGTGAATGCGCCAGAGAAAGAATCTTCCCTACGAAACCGCCGAGGCACGAGAACGTTGGAGTTCTCTTTCACTGGCACTGCTGCAAATCCTAGTGTAGCTAAGAAAGTAACTGAGATGTCAGTGTTACCTCACGATTGGCAACTTTATGGCAGTCTAGACTGGGACACTGCCATGAATTGATTTGCAACCAATAAGTCCATGGTAAGATTTCCCAGTATTCTTCATCTTTTTTAGCTTGATCACTTATGTTTTCTCTAACCAACCTGATTTCTACAGTTTCGGGTTCAAAGGTATAACATACTCAAACAGGCTGAAGAGTTGCGTGCCAAATTTGTCCAACTCTCTGAGATCAATGCCAACCTCAGAAATGCCTTTGACGGGTTGCAGAGGTGACAAGGCCCAATAATTTGAGATTGAATCAGCTGGAAGCTCAAGTGAACAGCCTGAAGTCTGAGGTGACCATTCTCACTGAAGAAAATTCCAGACTTCAAGTAGGGAAACAAGATTCAGACATGAAGCTGGCCACTGCAAGTTCCCAAGTGATTGAACTGAAGGAGATGGTAGCCAGTGCTGAATTGGTGTCATCTAGAACCCAGGCTGAGCTAGAGTTTTACCAGAGAGAACTCAATACCTGCGAGCAAGAGCTATCCAATAGCAAAGCTGAACTGAACCAGCAACTGGAAGCAGAAGGTAAGAACAAAGCTGATCTCCTCCTTCAATTTGAACTTCAGGCTGAGGAGATCAAGAAAACTGACATTGCTGAGTTCAGGCAGTCTGAGTTCTTCACTGGTAACTTCTTGAAGATTCAAGGTTCAGCGATAGCTGTTGGACAGACTTGGGCAATGGACACTTACTCTGAAGTCTGCCCAAACCTGGACAAAATTCATCCTCAAATTGCTGAACTCTACAACCCTGAGGCTGGAAGCTTACTTGAGAACCAGGTGGAGCTTTTTAAGAATGGAGCCGATCTCAGGGGCGATGAAGACGATTGAAGAGTAGCATAGGATCTTCCTTTCTTTTTGTAATCTTTGTAGTTGTAATAGATAAACTTCTTAACGAAAATCCAATTTTCCAACTCGTGCTCTTCAGCTTGTTTCAATTTTCTTGACTTTGTCTTCTGCATGTGAAGTTTTACTTTCTCTATTCCATAGTTAATGCAAGTATTTGTCTTCGGCTTGAGAGACTTTACTTTAAATTATCCTCCGCACTGCCAAAGAGCTTTTTGGTTGCTTTTACGTTGGATTTTTCCACAAGTATTGAGCTTCAGCCTCAACCTTTGGCTTTGCCAAAAAGTGTTATGATGCTTGACTAAACTGCAGCCCTGCTGTGCTTTAATAAATTTTAGATAAGTAAAACCTGTTACTTGATGAATGTGTCATATGTTGGCTCTGTCACGAACATTGTTGAATCGAGTGCTGCTCAGCCATCTCAGTTCTGCTGAGGTAGGATATAGGAAAATCTGTCCCAATATGTTGAGTCCTGCTCAACCCACTCAGTCCTGCTGAGGTAAGGTTTTTGTTGGAAACCTGTTCCAATATGTTGAGTCATGCTCAACCCACTCAGTCCTGCTGAGGTAAAATATAGGGAAACCTGTCTCAATATATCGAGACCTGCTCAACCCACTCAGTCCCGCTAAAGTGGAATATAGGGAAACCTATCCCAAATGTTGAGACCTACTCAACCTACTCAGACCTGCTGAGATGAAAGATAGGGAAACCTGTCCCAATATGTTGAGTCCTGCTCAACCCACTCAGACCTACTGATGTGGAATATAGGGAAACCTATCCCAATATGTTGAGTCCTACTTAACCCACTCAATCTTGCTGAGTTTAAAGATAGGGAAACCTGTCCTAAATGTTGAGACCTGCTCAACCTACTCAGACCTGCTGAGGTGAAATATAGGAAAACCTGTCCCAAATGTTGAGACTTGCTCAACATACTCTGACCTGCTGAGTTGAAAGATAGAGAAACCTGTCCCAAATGTTGAGACTTACTCAACCTACTCAGACCTACTGAGGTGAAACATAGGGAAACTGTCCCAAATGTTGAGACCTGCTCAACCTACTCAGACCTGCTGAGTTGAAAGATAGGGAAACCTGTCCTAATATGTTGAGACATGCTCAACCTACTCAGACCTGCTGAGTTATGCCCCCACTTCCACTACGGGTTATAAGGTGGATGCCAGGTGAGCGTAAACTATTCCTCTTATCTAGAGGAATTTCTTCATTCACCATATGGTGAAGCCGAAAAAAGCCGTGTGGGAGTCTAACAAAGATTGATCCTTTAATAATGCAAGGCCGAGCTGAAAAATTTCAGATGTACGCAAGAGGAAATAAATCCTAATTCGTTTGAATCATGGACTCTTGCTGTCAAGTCAGCCTTGTTTGCCCATGAACCCGCAGCCCCTTTTCATCAGAATCCGAATCCACATCCTTTGGCGACCTGTGCTGATGTCTAGGTCTGCAATTTTCATCCGGAGGGGGCCTACCAAAGTCCAGCCTGTTGTGCAACATTGACCTTGGATTGTAAAACCACTGTAGGTGACCAAGCTCGATCAGACGCCCAATTTCCTGTCCAAGCTGCCTACAGTCTTCTGTATCATGCCCAATATCATGATGATAAAGGAAATACAGTCGCTGATCTCTTTTGTGGATTGGTCCAGCCAGGGGCTGAGGTTCCCTTGCTAGGGTCTTCTTCCTCATGTAGGAAAGAATATGGGCTTTTGAAGCCAACAAAGAGTTCCTTTCTTTCCCTCGGCCTCCTAACCGAATCTTGACAGAGCACCTTTCCTGCAACGGGGCTTTACCTTTATTGTCAACTTCTCTGCCATGTTTGAATGGCAAAGATGCTTTTTGAGCGCGCTTTAAGCTCTGGTGGCTAGGCCCTGGTCCTGAACCCCAGCCTTGGCCATAGATTCGGCCTGACGCCTGGGGTGATAGTCAGGCCGAGTTGGAGAGTACTCCAGATGTTCCTTTAGGTGAGAGTTACTGGAGTGAGACCCACTAGACCTTGCTACGGAAGCTTTCCCCTTCAATTCCCTCACCACAGCTTGGAACACACCCGGGTTTTGAGCCATATAACGTATGGCTCGCATATGCTCTTCGTATGTGAAGGAAATGGTAGGAGTTGAGGATTCTTCCAGCTCCGTAGAACACTGTTATGTTTGTTGTTGAGAAGATCTCTGACTTCTCTTAGCTGTCATAGGTTGCTTGGACCCTTTTCCATCCTTTTTATCCATATTTCTCTCAATAGCTGGGTAGGATCAAAATTAAGAAAGCCTTGAGTAACTGTTTTAAGGAATTGAGGGCCCTTCCTCTAGCGCCAAATGATGAAGCCCGATCTTCACCAAAGGTCTAAGATGACCTCAAATAAACGTCGTGAGATGCTGGGTGGTATTTTGCTGGAATAGCTTCCTGAAAGTCCTACACAAGGAAGCAAAAATCAGAGGTCCCAGGGGGATGGCCATGGGTAAAACCCTCCGACGCTCAAGTCAGTTTGGACCATTTCTCACTGAGAATATGGTTTAGTGTATGGAGTTAGAAAATTCTCACAAGTATTGGCTGAAGAGAAAGATCGATGTATTAGCTCCAGGAGATAGCAAAATGTTTCAAGGAATAGGATCCCCTTTCTGGTCTGCCTTGGCTTGCTTTTATTGATTTTTCCCGCCTTTGGCCTCTGGTAGCGGATGAGATGTTTGCTTGGGGCAGAAGACCTATGATGCAGTAGGTCTGCTGATATGACCGGTAGACCGGCTGATGTGACTAGTAGGTCGGCTGAAGTGACTTTGGCGTGTACATGCTGAAACAGCCAGACGTGTACTCTTTCCTTGAACTGTACTTCTGCCTGATGATTCTACGATATAATGCTGTGCTTGACCCCTTCGCCGAAGTGCAAAACCGGGCTGTGCCGAGGTGCAATGCTGAATTTAGCCGAAGTGATCTGGAGTGTAGCACTTAGGCTGAAGCTGAGGCTGAAGTTAGGTGCCGAGGTGCAGTCCTTGGCCTATTCTTCGATAGTAAAAAGGATGTCATGGGCCATAGCCGAAGTGTAGTCAAGGCTGAACAGCAATGCTTGAGTGTTAAACTGCAGGAGTTGTATCGTTGACTGTTGTTGACTAATAGACGATTAATTCTGGTTTATCACTAGCCATCCTGCATAAACCAGTCATCACCCCCACCAACCTCTCATTAATCACAGTACTAACCCGCTCCTTTACCCAAAAACCGCATTCAATGGAAACAATGAATGCAAACTTTCAACACTACACTCCTGCCCCCACACCTTCCCTAATTGTCATCTTCTTTGGATAAAATATTTCAAATGACTTTTTTATACTTGCCTTTCATGTAGATTTTCAGTATATCTAAATCCAGTCAAAATATGTTAAACACATTTGACTGGGTTAAGATAGAGTGAAATTCTAATTTCAGATAAAAGGTAAATATAAAAAGTATTTTAAGGTGGGAAAGAGGTTTGGTGATTAAAACCATTAGCATTGTCTTGGAATTGAAAAATTGGATGTCTATTTCAGTTCTTTGTGGTTTGTATATTAAAAAAATTAACACATAAAAAAAGAATTGAATTGGGATTTCACAAGGTCACATTTCTATTATATGAATGCCAAACATATTTCGATTTTTTTATGTTCCTATTTTATTTTAATTCACTCTACAACTATTTTTTAGTTAGATATTCTAGTCTTAAAACATCAATCTCCATCCTTGGTCCTCTCACAATATAGTAGGCCTACATGGCTGACCTATTTGTTAGTGAATTTTGTGCATTATAGGACGGACTAGGATTGCATCATGATTAGCAGGACCAGAAATGTTCAACCCCAACATCCTACACACTTAACAAAAGTGTGAAGAAATCATCTCATCTTATCTTCTCACACTATAAACATCATTCCTTTTATTCTATTACTCACATAAGATTTTCTCTAACGGTGAATAACAGAAAATCAAATGGCTCATCTCGCTCGTTTGTCCCTTGTCTGTTTCATCATAGTGTAATCAGGTGCTGTTCTCTTGTGTTTTTTTTAATATAAGTTTGATTATCTTCTGCTTTGTTCTTTGAATGATATATAACATCAATACTGTTGGATAATTTCTTCATTGGATTAGAATTCCTAAAAAGTAGAAACTAAAGATAGAGTTATTATCTTAAGATTCCTTAGTTGCTTTTATCTATTCTAGGTAGGATTTGCTTTAATGATGTTTATCTAGTCCTAGTAGGGTTTGGTTTTGTTTAGACTAGTTGGTCTATAAGTAAAGGGGGTCAGTCAAGTGCGCCAAGAGTGCCAAATACCAATCCCGGGTAGGGTGATTGGCAAAGGGCGGCAAGTCTTGTTCGGTTTTGAGTTATTTTCCGAATAATAATAAAAGCGAGTTATACTTTATACGTGTTGTGTTTTGAATCCGTGTTTACTTCAATTGGTATCAGAGCAATTGTTATTACTTCATACGCCATTTTATCTGACTTCTGTCGAGTCTTGCTAGTCATTAATTCTTCAATTTAAGATTGCTATACATTACTAAATAGAAAATGTATGTCGGCATGCAGACCTACAAATAATTAAGTCTATTATATGGGTCGCATCTCCTTGATGCCTTGATTTCTCTGGTTAGTATTATCATTTTAAACTAAAAAAACAGAACCATCAAAACCATTCCAACAATAAAGTTAGGGTTCTTGAAGCTTTCTTGAAAGTTTGGGTAGAAATTGAATTGCTTGAAAGCTTTTTTTTTGTCGTGACCTATTTTACAACATGATTCTGTCTGTTTTACATTGCTAAGTGTCAGACTTTTTTATACGTTTGGTTGCATACATCAGACTCTCTAACACTCTATCGTAGGCAGAAGACTCTAAAGCAATGTGAGTAATGATGATGTTGTATCATAGTTATTTATTACTAGGTAGAAACCAAGTGACTGATTGTTTTACTGTCTATTGAAAATGTAGTCAGCGGAACAATGGCGATAGAGGAAAATGTGAAGGCCAAAAGATGCTCGGTAAAAAGGATAGGATCACCTCACCGCAAGGGGGTGCGGTGACGCGTGACCGCGCGACACGTGGCGGCAAGGGGGTTGGTGGGACTAGATGAAGGTGTGAGTAATGATGTTGTTGTATCATAGTTATTTATTACTAGGTAGAAACCAAGTGACTGATTGTTTTACTGTCTATTGAAAATGTAGTCAGCGGAACAATGGCGATAGAGGAAAATGTGAAGGCCAAAGATGCTCGGTAAAAAGGGATAGGATCACCTCACCGCAAGGGGATGCGGTGACGCGTGACCGCGCGATACATGGCAGTAAGAGGGGGTGGTGAGGCTAGATGAAGGTCACCCTCATCTAGCCTCACCATCCCCTGCCGCCACGTGTCGCGTGGTCACAAAGAGGGTGAGGAAAGTTGAGGTGAGGAGATCCCAACCCCGGTAAAAAGGGGTACATGTGTGAAGTACTGCGGTGATTTTTGTTGCGATGGTGGGTGCAAAATTGATTTTCCCAACAAAAACGCACAGGGAGAATGCTATGGGTTTGGCGACTGCAAGTGCACCTATGATTGCGATATATAGTGCTACTCCTTTGTTGTAGAATTTGGGTTGTATCACATGAGAAATTCGTACTTTTCCATTATCTACATCTTATACATAATAATAATATAAAGGGCTACTTTTCTTGACTCCTCTTCTTTTTTACGCTTTTGCATTTATTTCTTTTATTTTCATGTTAGAAATGTGCTTATAATTTAGTGATCGTTTTCAAAGAGAGAGACAAAACTAAGCACGTAAGTTGTAGAAAAATACAATACACATGCTATACATATATAAAGCCGTTAGAATAACAGTCGTTGGACTACAGTACAATTAGCTGTTGGAAGACATTCTTCCTCATTGTATATATATTAAGCTAATGGTAGTATTCTTCTTGTAAGTAAGAATTCAACAATAAAATTGATTCTTCTTCAAACCTTGTGTCAATGTCGATCATCTTTATTTAAGCTTCTGCCTCCTCCTTCAGATTGTTGTTCACTGTTCATATTCATCTGCTTCCTGTATGCTTCTCTCTTTCCTACATCCTCTATGACCTTTCCTCCTCTAGGATTTCTACATAAGTCTCAAAGAGAAAGACAAAACTAAACATGTAAAGGTAGGTGTTAATGTTGGTGTCAAAATTGGTTTTGATGATTTGCACAAAAAGAGAAGTTTCAAAATCAAAAGTTTTTGGAACTTCACATGCAAATCAGGCATGTTACTCCTTAAGAAAATACTTCTAATGAAATGCTCTGCTGAGCAATCAAACGCTTTATAGAGCGCTCGATGTTGTAATAAGAAAATATGTCTTTGGACAGAAAGTTTCAAACTGAGCCTAATAGCGCTCTAACATGCTAGAGAAATAAAACTAACTTGTTTAAGGAGCTTGAGAAATCAAACGCTCTATGGAGCGCTACTTCTGAGGACAGAAAGTTTCAAACTGAGCCTAATAGCGCTCTAAAAGATCATAGAAATAAAACTAACTTGTTTATAGAGTTTCAAACGCTTTAACGAGTGCTTCAGCTTTAAATTATGATATTAAGCCTTCAGGACAGAAAGTTTCAAAGTAGGCAAATAGCGCTCTATCAGGAAAGACAAATGAGGTTATTAAAGTTTCGAACGCTCTATTGAGCGCTACATTCACGAAGACGGATGCGCGAAGAACTGAAGTAACTTTCTCTCTCTTCTGTACTTTATGTTTGACAAAAATCACTTTTTGTATTCCCTATGCTATCATGACTTTTGTGGCTACTTTTTGAATTACAAATCCTTGGTTGGTGAGAATATCTTACTATTTTAAGCTTTATGCACAAGACTTCCTCAAGAAGTCTTGACTTAATCCCAAGAAGTCTTTCTCAAGGTGGTGATGTGTCAACATATGAGAGGATGTCATTTTCCATCTTCTCTCTCTCTTCTCAACGGATGGAATTTTGAAGTTTGAAGTTATAAGGCTTTGAAGACTCCATTTTTGAAGACTAACTTTCTACCTCAAGCTCTCAAGTCTTCATTTGTATTTTGCTCTCAAAATTATTGTAAAATTACTTTATTGTTGAGAGTGTGTGATTGTAAAGGAGAAGAAGTCTTCTTCTAAGTGAGGATTGTGAGGAGCAAGATCTAGATTGTTGGTCAAGAAGCAAGGGAGCTTCTTGTTGGGCGAAACTCAAGCTTCCAAGAGCTAGTTGATGGCGTTGGAGCAACATCATTCTCCATAGAAGGTTTCTTTGGTGAAGAGAAGATCTTAAGGAGGCTAGGCTTCAAGGAGGTTGAGTGTTCATTGTTGAAACTCAAGCTTCCAAGAGCTAGTTGATGGTGTAGGAGCTACATCATACTCCATAGAAGGTTTCTTTAGTGCAAAGAAGATCTTAAGGAGGCTAGGCTTCAAACAGGTTGAGTTTTTTGTGTTCTTGAGCTAGGTTTGCTAAACTTAGCTTGTTCTTGTATTTTTATTTGATTGTTGTTTCCCCCAAAGAGAAATAACAATCCCCTTGTTAAAAAATCCTTCTTGTTCAAAGCAAGAAGGTAGAGGAGTAGAGTCTTTGACTTGAACCTCTATAAATTTGGTGTTCTTTCATTTCCGCAAATTATTTCTTTCAAAGAACACATCAAGTATTGGTTTAGACACTCCCATTGCAAAAAGATTCGAAAAATAACCATACTTGTATAAACACACTATTCAACCCTCCCTTCTAGTGCGTTTCACGGACCTAACAATTGGTATCAGAGCCTAACCTTGATTGTTTAGTAGTCAAATAGCAAGGCTTGATCCTATCAAGTATGGAAGAAACACCTTATGATTGGGAATTTTGAGTGGTGAGTCTTCTATAACAAGAAGAAGAAGACAAGAGACTTTGATACCCTCCGTATCAAATATTCATACCAAAGTGCCTATGTTTGACCCAAAGAATTACTCTCTATGGAAATCAAACATGGAGACTCATCTTCGGGGTTGTGGCTACCGGATTTGGAAAAAGGTCACTAAGGGTTCAATAGCTTCTATTGACTATGATAATCCAACTCAAGAAGAAGTGTTGTTATTTGCTATAAATGGAAAAGCTCTTGATATCTTGAATAGTGCTCTACCTCTAAATGAGAGAGCTAAGATTCAAGGTATTCAATCCGCTCATGAAGCATGGACAAAGTTGGAAATGATTCATAAATGTGACCGTGATGATGACAAGGATCTTGATCTTATAGCCATAAGTGATGATGATCTTGAAAAGGAATATTCTTGTTTCATGGCCATCGAAGATGATATGGAGGTATGTACAAAATCTTCTCACTACAAAATGCAATATGAATTTGATGACATGATTGAGGAGAATGATTTGTTAAGTCTCAAATATAAGCGTGTTAAACGAGATTTTAGGGAATGCATAAATGAGTATAATGTCACGCTTGAAAACAACATTGCATTGCAACTTGAATATGATATTCTTATGACCATGCATAAAGTAGTTGCTAGTGAGAATTGTTGTTTGAGGTATGAAAGTGAGATTCATTTGAACACAATGGAAAAAATGTTTGAGGGCAAGCATGCTTTAAATAAGATGCTAATTAGTCAAAGAGCAAGCATTGATAAAACCAGATTAGGCTATGATGCATCTAGTGTGAGCATGGAACCTTCAACTATGCCTTTGATTAAATTTGTCAAATCAAGTAATGCATCTACTCCCTCCTTCAAAGAATCAAAACCATCTTTTAAAAAACAAAGGCATATGCCTTATAGAAAGGCAAAAGCAACCAATGTATCAAAACCTTTGGTTAAGTCCGATGTCAAAACCTCTTCCTTAGTACCAAGGAAGAACACACATAAGCATCATGATCATTCTTACTCTCGAATTATGCCTACACATAAGCATCATGATCATCCTAACTCTCACAAACGTATTCCTACATGCTTCTATTGCAACAAGAAAGGGCATATAGAAAGAGTTTGTAGAGCCAAGAGAAATACACATCTTGTATGGGTTCCAAAGGGTCAAGTGCATGTTACTAACCCTCAAGGACCCAAAACTAAAAGGGTACCAATGTCATATGTTGATTTTGTAGGCCCTCGCACTAAATGGAGACATCAAGGACAAAGACGTCCAATGGGTCGTGGACAGTGGGTGTTCCAACCATATGACGGAAAACAAAAGATTGTTTCATAAGATCACTATGCAAGATGGAGGAGTTGTCCACTTTGGAGGTAGCAAATGCCAAATCAAAGGACATGGTAAAGTGGGTAACGATTCCTTCTCTCTTAGTGATGTACTTTATGTTGATGGGCTTAAGCACAATTTGATAAGTGTGAGCCAATTGTGTGATACAAATTTTGAAGTTACATTTGTGAAAGCGAAATGCATTGTGAAAAGAGACGATGTTGTTATGTTTGAGGCCTTAAGGGACAAAAACATTTACAAACTTAGCATAAATGATTTGGTTTCACAAAATGTTTCATGTTTAGTAGCTAAAAATGATTTGGCACAACTTTGGCATAGACGTCTTGGACATGTTTGTTTTAAAACTTTTAAATATATTTGTGAAAATGAAAAGGTTCGAGGGCTTCCCAAAATGAATTTTGAAAACCAAGAACTTCGTAGCACTTGTCAAAAAGCAAAGCTTGTGAAAACAAGATTTAGGCCCAAAACGAATATTTCCACCTCCAAGCCTCTACAAATGTTACATATGGATTTGTATGGGGATATTGGTACAAAAAGCTTGGGTGGCAAACATTACACATTTGTGGTGGTAGATGATTACACTAGATATACATGGGTAATGTTTCTTGCAAAGAAAAGTGATGCATGTCATGAGTTTGTTAATCTATGTAGGCAATTGGAAAATTACATGAGTGACACCATTAAGACCATTAGAAGTGATCGTGGTGGTGAGTTTGATGGAGATTTCCAAAAGTTTTGTGTATCCAAAGGATATGTACATAACTTTTCGGCTCCAAGAACTCCCCAACAAAATGGTGTGGCCGAACACAAAAATCGAACCCTACAAGAAATGAGTAGGGCAATGCTTAATGAGTTCGGCTTGCCCAAATATTTTTGGGCTGAAGCGGTTAATGCCGCTTGTCATGTAATTAACCGCGTCTATTTGAGACCATACTTAAATATGACTCCTTATGAACTTTGGAATGACAAAGTCTCCAACATTGGGTATTTCAAAGTGTTTGGTTGCAAGTGTTTCATACTCAATACTAAAGACACTTTGGACAAGCTTGATTTCAAAGCGGATGAGGGCATATTTTTGGGCTATGCATCAAATAGTAAAGCATTTCGTGTTTTTAACAAAAGAAGCAAAAAGGTGGAAGAGTCTATTCATGTTAAGTTTAGTGAATCACTTAGTGATGAAACTAAACTTAATGATGAACCTGAAGATGTTGAAGATAAAACCTCTCAAGAAGAAGAGCTTGATTTTATTCCAAGGGTTATTCATCAAGAAGAGATTGTTGATGAACCACCTAAAGGAAAAATCTTTATTGACTTAAAAATTGATCCTATTGAAGGAAGTCATCCACCAAGTGTCAACGATCAAAGTGGAACAAATAGAGACACTTCACAAGCTTCTTTTGAGGAAACACAAAATGTGGTCAATGCATCTCATTTTCCGAAAAATGATGAACATATTGAAGAAGATCATTTGTCTCTTCCGGAAAGTGATCACGTGGAAGTTGGAGGAGATGTATCCAATCTTCCTAGGTCGTTTAAGCACAAAAGTTCACATCCTCATGAATTAATTATGGGTGATATAAATCGAGGTATCACTACTAGAAGACAATTTAGAGAAAATGCATTTGTGTCACTTTTAGAGCCTAAGAATATTAAGGAAGCACTTCTTGATGAGGATTGGATTTTAGCTATGCAAGAAGAGCTAAATCAATTTGAAAGAAGTGATGTTTGGGAATTGGTTCCCAAACCTCATGATCATCCCATTATTGGAAAAAAATGGGTATTTCGTAATAAAATGGATGATCAAGGTAATGTCACAAGGAATAAGGCTAGATTAGTTGCTCAAGGTTATCGTCAAGAAGAGGGAATTGATTTTGATGAAACATTTGCACCCGTAGCACGACTTGAAGCCATAAGAAAGTTGTTAGCATATGCTTGTTACAAGGACTTCACGCTTTATCAAATGGATGTTAAATCCGCCTTCTTGAATGGAATTATTCAAGAAAAGGTATATGTGGCTCAATCTCCCGGATTTGAACGTCATGATTCTTTACATCATGTTTATAGGCTTAAACTCTATGGCCTTAAACAAGCTCCTAGAGCTTGGTATGATAGGTTGAGTACATTTCTTCTAAATAGTGGATTTTCAATAGGTAAAGTGGATACCATCTTGTTTATCAAAGAACAAGGTAAATATCATTTGCTTGTTCAAGTATATGTTGATGATATTATTTTTGGTGCTACTAACAATCTTCTTTGTGAGAAATTTGCTAGCTTGATGCAAGGTGAATTTGAAATGAGTATGATGTAACTCACTTATTTCCTTGGACTCCAAATCAAGCAAACTTAAGATGTAGTATACATTTCTCAAACCAAGTATACAAAAGACTTGCTCAAAAAGTACAACTTTGGTGAATGTAGAAATATGAACACTCCTATGAGCACAAGTTTGAAACTTGACAAGGATGAAAAAGGAAAGCAAATTGAGGTAACCTTGTATCGTGGCATAATTGGTAGTCTACTTTATTTGACAGCTAGTAGACCTGACATTTTGCATGCCGTATGTTTATGTGCTAGATTTCAAAGTGATCCTAGAGAAATGCATCTCATTGCAGTAAAACGTATATTTCGTTACCTTAGAGGAACTTTGAGGTTTGGTTTATTTTATCCTAAGAATGCATGTTTTGATCTTAGCGGTTATAGTGACTCCGACTATGCCGGAAGTCTTGTTGATAGAAAGAGCACATTCAGAACTTGTCAAATTCTTAGAGATTGTCTTGTATCTTGGTTTTCCAAGAAACAAAATAGTGTTGCTCTTTCTACGGCGGAATCCGAATATGTTTTGGCCGCCTTATGTTGTGCATAATTGTTATGGATGTCACATACATTATATGATTATAATGTTCATTTTTCAATATACCCATCTTGTGTGACGATACTTCGGCCATTAATATTGCACAAAATCCTGTTCATCATAGTCGAACTAAACATATCGAAGTGAGACATCACTTCATTAAGGATTGTGTGCAAAAAGGGTTGGTTTGTGTCGAATTTGTCTCTACTAGTGACCAACTAACGGATATATTCACAAAACCATTGCCTTGTGAAGTATTTGAGTCTATTAGAAGTCGATTAGGATTGCTTAATATTGATCAAAATCAAATAGTATGAAAATACAAATCTCTCTTGACTTTGAGCGCCCTGTCATTACCATTGTGGTTCAATGTTCCATTCGTTGCTTTAAACCCAATTGTCCATTGCTGCTATCAGTTTAAACGTTATCAATCACTTAAACTGCCTCTCTTCACTCTCTAGTCATTCTCATTCATTTCTCTTCCTAAATCCAGTCAAAACTCCTTCATCTTTTCAATTTTGTAATGTACTTCAAGTTAACAATGAATGATTAGATAAGTTTGAAGTATTTGGTTTTTGATGAAGCCTATGATTTGACAGAGGAAGTAGTTAAAACAGAGTTAGGCTTCTTTTCCTCTAAGCAACTCTAAAAATTGTCACTAGTCAACAGGGTGTTGCTAGGAATCGTTCTGGCCTGCGAGATTGACAAAGCAACTAGACATCCAAGCATTCTGAATTTCTATGTTACTTATTGCATCTTGACAGGTAGACAGTAATTTTAGGTGAATCTTTCTAGTGGTAGTCCTTGTCTCTTTACCCAAGAAAACAAAAGCCTTAACTTTTGCAAATTGCATTTATGCATTGCTTGTGCACTGTGGCATTGAACTTGATTCTATTCCTCTTGAACAACTTGTGTTCAAAGGGCAGTACGATAGTTTAAACATTGTTGCGATTTTGATGATGAACCAAATATTGTTCAGCTTCCTTGAACTTAGTTTTCCCCTTTGGTTTCCCTTCTTTTGATGATTTAGGGGGAGAATAAGTAGTGCAGTAATGTAGCAGTGCAGTAATGTAATAGTAATATAGTAGTGCATAGTAATGCAGTAAGTAATAAGTAGTGCACTAAGTGCAGTAATGTAGCAGTGCAGCAATGTAATAGTGTAGATTATTTCTATTTGCCGCCATTATTTCTATTTGCTGATTGCAAATTCTTGTTGGTTGCTCATATGGAATGGTATTCTGTTTTGCTGCCACTGGTACTCTGTTTTGCTGCCATTATTTTTATTTGCTGATTGCAACTTCTGGTTGGTATATCATATCGAATGGTATGATGTATTGACTTCTATGGATTGATGGTTGGGTTGTGCTATGTGGTTTGATTGAGTGTTAGAAGATGAGATGATTGAACTATGATGTGCTAAGTGAATTGCATAGCTTCAATTAGTTTCTGGTGTTATGAAATGAAAGTATCCTTAGGAAAGTGCATATAGTAAGGGGGAGCATAAGATGCATTTAGTAAGGGGGAGCTTATTGTGAAATCATCAAAAAGAGGGAGATTGTTGGTGTCAAAATTGGTTTTGATGATTTGCACAAAAAGAGAAGTTTCAAAATCAAAAGTTTTTGGAACTTCACATGCAAATTAGGCATGTTACTCCTTAAGAAAATACTTCTAAGGAAATGCTCTGCTGAGCAATCAAACGATTTATAGAGCGCTCGATGTTGTAATAAGAAAATATGTCTTTGGACAGAAAGTTTCAAACTGAGCCTAATAGCGCTCTAACATGTTAGAGAAATAAAACTAACTTGTTTAAGGAGCTTGAGAAATCAAACGCTCTATGGAGCGCTACTTCTGAGGACAGAAAGTTTCAAACTGAGCCTAATAGCGCTCTAAAAGATCATAGAAATAAAACTAACTTGTTTATAGAGTTTCAAACGCTTTAACGAGCGCTTCAGCTTTAAATTATGATATTAAGCCTTCAGGACAGAAAGTTTCAAACTAGACAAATAGCGCTCTATCATGAAAGACAAATGAGGTTATTAAAGTTTCGAACGCTCTATTGAGCGCTACATTCACGAAGACGGATGCGCGAAGAACTGAAGTAACTTTCTCTCTCTTCTGTACTTTATGTTTGACAAAAAGCACTTTTTGTATTCCCTATGCTATCATGACTTTTGTGGCTACTTTTTGAATTACAAATCCTTGGTTGGTGAGAATATCTTACTATTTTAAGCTTTATGCACAAGACTTCCTCAAGAAGTCTTGACTTAATCCCAAGAAGTCTTTCTCAAGGTGGTGATGTGTCAACATATGAGAGGATGTCATTTTCCATCTTCTCTCTCTCTTCTCAACGGATGGAATTTTGAAGTTTGAAGTTATAAGGCTTTGAAGACTCCATTTTTGAAGACTAACTTTCTACCTCAAGCTCTCAAGTCTTCATTTGTATTTTGCTCTCAAAATTATTATAAAATTACTTTATTGTTGAGAGTGTGTGATTGTAGAGGAGAAGAAGTCTTCTTCTAAGTGAGGATTGTGAGGAGCAAGATTTAGATTGTTGGTCAAGAAGCAAGGGAGCTTCTTGTTGGGCGAAACTCAAGCTTCCAAGAGCTAGTTGATGGTGTTAGAGCAACATCATTCTCCATAGAAGGTTTCTTTGGTGAAGAGAAGATCTTAAGGAGGCTAGGCTTCAAGGAGGTTGAGTGTTCATTGTTGAAACTCAAGCTTCCAAGAGCTAGTTGATGGTGTAGGAGCTACATCATACTCCATAGAAGGTTTCTTTAGTGCAAAGAAGATCTTAAGGAGGCTAGGCTTCAAACAGGTTGAGTTTTTTGTGTTCTTGAGCTAGGTTTGCTAAACTTAGCTTGTTCTTGTATTTTTATTTGATTGTTGTTTCCCCCAAAGAGAAATAACAATCCCCTTGTTAAAAAATCCTTCTTGTTCAAAGCAAGAAGGTAGAGGAGTAGAGTCTTTGACTTGAACCTCTATAAATTTGGTGTTCTTTCATTTCCGCAAATTATTTCTTTCAAAGAACACATCAAGTATTGGTTTAGACACTCCCATTGCAAAAAGATTCGAAAAATAACCATACTTGTATAAACACATTATTCAACCCCCCCTTCTAGTGTGTTTCACAGACCTAACAGTTAACAAACCCAAGCCGAGCCGAATATTAGATCAACAAGTACGCTGTGCCAAAAACACATCCAACGTAATGATATATCATTAGCTGCTTTTCAAAATGATATTTTAATATATGCCAAAGATTCTATTTTCATTTCCACAAATTTTTCTTCGTAAAAATATACGAAAAATGTAGAATAGAGCTCGATATACTACTCAATTGCACTTAGTCACACCCGTCGGTCTGTCTTCAACTTGTTCAGAAGAAGGCCAAATTCCTTTGTTGGGGGGGGGGGGGATTTACTGTACAAAAGAAAAATTATTTAAATCATATTAAAAAATGCAATTAATTACATTACGGTCAGACTAAATTATCAACTAAACACAATTCGAATTGAAATATTGTGACGCAAAAGGGAACGAAATTCATGCCAGGCTGTGCTCCTGAATGCGAGACCAAACCTTGTTTTCTCATCTCCTTCATGCTAAGATTCTTGATGTTGAATTACTGCTTGAGTTTGAGAAAGACCATCAAATGGGTTTCGGATCCTCTCATCTTCATGCAAATTTTTAAAGAAGGGGTGATTTTTTTTTGTTATATAAAAAAGCTATTTTTTATACGTGTGGACGTATGATTTGTCTCACTTTTAGCCTCTCCTGAACCGGTGCAATGACGATGCATATAGAGATTTTGGCGATATTACCGGAGATATCGGTTGGGATTTGCTAAAACTTTCCTTACACATTATTTACCTTAAAATACTCGGTGCCTGCAAGCGCCTAATTTGGCCCAGTAAACTTTCACTTCTACAAGATCAAAAAAAAAAAAAAAAACTTTCACTTCGATCCTGTTAGTTTATGCAGAGATGTAGCCCTATTGAATGGGATGAGATATCCTCACCCTCAAACTATCATTCCTTTCACCACCGTCCGACACGTGACAACAAGAGAGGGTGGTGAGGCTAGATGCGGGTGATCCTTACCTAGCTTCATCATCCTTCCCTACTGTCACGTATCGGACGGTAGTAAAAGAAGTGATGGTTAAGGAGGTGAGAAGATCTTGTTCCCTATTGAATACCCTTGAAATCGCAAAATCAAAGAAACACTCGATCGTGTCATTCATGTTTATTTTTGTGTATATCCCGCTGGTTAATAAATATTATAATGATTAATAGTTACTGATGCTGAAAAGACCTTTTTCCCTCAATTATTATCCATATACTAAACCATTCAATGAGAGGTGACATATATATAGTCTTCTTTAGAATCCATATGACATTAAAGAAACTTGTCAAACTTTATTTAAAACCCACATGCTAACCTTTATCCTTGCCAGCCTTTTACCACCCTAAGTCGACTTCAGAATTGTTGAATTTAAGAAAACCCACATTTAAAGTGAGGTTTTAACGGTAAGAAATTATTTCTGGGAATGAAAAGTTATATTTCATTGATAATAATATATTACAATAAGTTTTACTTATAACTCCTTTTCTAATCTGTCTAAAGTAACTTGATCATCATCATACAAGAATATGATAAGATTTGATATGGTCTGATTTTATCGTGATTTAATCATACTTTAAATTTGATCCTTCCTATCCACTTTCTATCCTTATCTTTTTAATTTTAATTTACTTTCTATCACTTTTCTCAAGTTGAACATTTGGATCTCTAATGTTTAACTTGCCAAGTGTAAACTCAAATACATTCCATGATACCGCTTTGGTAAGAATGTCAGCCAACTGGTCTTCTGAGCGTACGAAAGGAACCTCAACGACACCATCCTTGAGCTTTTCTTTGATGAAGTGTCTGTTTATCTCGACATGCTGGTCGAATCATGTTGCACTGGATTTTTAGAGACACTTATTATAGCCTTGTTATCACACTTTAGTTGAGCTGGACACTTCTGTGGAAAACCCAACTCACGCAGCAGTTTTCTCAACCACAAGATTTCCATGATTTTGGCGATTTCCCTAAATTCTGCTTCAGCGCTTGACAACGCTACTACCTTCTGCTTCTTGCTCGTCCAAGTGACCATATTACCTCCAACTAATGCATAGTATCCTGATATGGATTGTTTGCCCAATCAGCATCGGTGTAAACCTCTATATTCAGGTGCCTATGCTTTCTGAAGAATATTCCGCACTCTGGAGTCCCTTTGAGATAGCTCAAAATGCGTATCACAGCTTTACAATGCTCCTCTTGTGGCTTATTCATGAACTGACTCACAATCCAAACAGCATAGGCAATGTCTGGTCGTGTATGGGACAAATAGATTAGCTTTCCTACCAACTTTTGATTCTATTCTCGGTCTACTAGTGGTCCTTCACTAGTGATCCTTACTTTTAGATTTGTTGCCATCGGAACATCACTTGGCTTACAATCTAGCATTCCTACCTCCGTCAGTAGGTCAAGTATATATATTCTCTGTGCTATGAAGATTCCTTTGCTTGACCGAAGAACTTCTATCCCAAGGAAGTGCTTCAAGGCTCATAAGTCCATTTCAAATTCACCAGAAGTTTTGAAATCTCTTCTTGGTTACTCCCGGTAATAATCATATCATACACATATATGATTAGACACGTTATCAACTTCCCTCTTCGTTTGAAGAAAGATGTATGGTCAGCATTACTCTGTTTGTATCCAATTTTATTCATGACTGATGTGAATCTTCCGAACCATGTACGCGGAGACTGTTTCAGCCTATAGAGAGACCTTTTTAGTCGACATACTTCATTTTCCTTAAACTTGTTTGTGAAGCCCGTCGGGGCTTCCATATAAACCTCCTCCTTCAATCACCATTTAGGAAGCCATTTTTTACATCAAACTGGTTTAGGCGCAACCTTGGTTTGCAGCTACAGAAAACAAGAACCCGAAGGTATCAATTTTTGCGACCGGTGAAAAAGTTTACCGATGGATCGTACCGGTGGCAAGCATAGACTGGCCCGGTTGAGCGACCACATCCAAGTAGTATAGGCCACCGCGCTCAGTGCCACGCCCAATTATCTTCCTTGGATGAATATCCTGCAAAAGGAAAAAACAAGGATATATTAGCACAGTACAATCAAGCTCTCTTGTTACTTGACTAAGCGATAGTATTTTAGAAGACATATTGGGACATATAAAAGTTCTGAAGAGTGAGCTGTGGAGAAAAAATGACGGATTAGTTCTACGAATATAGACTAGGTTGCCACTTACAGTTTCAATATGAGTTTTGTGTGGAGTGGTAAGAACAGAGAAATCTGTGGGATCATAGGGCATGGTGTCGTCCCACAATCTAATATCCACCTTAAGTGTTTCAGGTTGGTTAAGGTTTTTTTCCATTTTCGGAAGCTATTGACTAGTTTGAGAATTAGTTTGGACATTCAGTGTGTTTGGGTAATTTAATTGGGCAGAATGGCCAGTTTGAGAAATAAGTTCAGGCAGGGGATACTTTGATAATAAGTTTCCACCAGGCGGGTGTTTTAGTAATTAATCCTGGCAAGTAAAAATACATTTATACATAATGTAGGCCACTGCCCCCAATGAGGATAAAGGCAAGAAGTGCGGGAAAGTTGGCAGCGACCGCATTTCTTGCCTTTATCTTCATTGGGACAGTGACCTACATTATGTAATTTGGTGG
Organism: Eustoma russellianum; assembly: GCA_036186865.1. Lineage (NCBI taxonomy): Eukaryota > Viridiplantae > Streptophyta > Magnoliopsida > Gentianales > Gentianaceae > Eustoma > Eustoma russellianum. The sequence goes on along the minus strand of AP025048.1, from coordinate 36,923,885 downwards.
AAGTTGAGGGGTATGCTAGCAATTTCCTTGCAGGCTGATTGAGTAATTTGTTTTAAGGGTGAGCGCATATTGGTAATTTCACAGGGATCAGGGTTGGACTTTAATAACCAACACACAAAGGCCAACCCAACGACACCCTACCATCCACCAGCTTAGCTTGGTCAACTGCCAGCTCAGCACCACCCTCTATCCCACCTCAGTCAATCCCAACCCAGCTCGATCATTCACCACCTTGGCCCAACAACCCGCCCCAGCCCCCACTCAAAACAACCACCCAGAAATAGTCCTTGTTATACCTCATCCAGGTTTTGTACAGACAATAGAAGGCACCTCAGTCCAACCTGAGGTCAGCTCAGTCAGTCCAGATTCTACCGCACAGACGAATTTTTACGTGGAGCATATGTTGAAAGAATTAACTCCCTGCTCCAGGTCACAGAGGTAATCTCCAAATCGAAGGCCCAGGCCTTGAGGAAAAAACTTAAAGCTCCTTATGGTAAGGCCAAGGTTCGGATGAACGTATGACCTCCATGATTATTAGTTTTTAGAACATTAGAGTATGTAACAAACCCCTAAAGCACAATGAGGTCTATAAGGTTGTTAAAAAACACAATATAGACGTTCTCGGATTATTAGATCATCATCATCATCATTCGTACCCAGTATATCCCAACGACAGCAAAAGCTACCGCTAGGGTCTAGGGAGGGTAAGTGGTAGGCAAACAATACCTTTGTCCCAAGGGATAAAGAGTCTGCTTCCAGTGAGACCCCCAGCAGCCTCGGATTATTAGAAACAAAGTTAAATACCAAAATGTATCTATTCTTGCGTCAAAAGTTTGCAGGCTGAGAGTTTGTAAATAATTTTGACTCCCATGAAGGCAAGCAAATTTTGTTAGGATGGAATCCGTCTTCCGTTGATGTTCAGGTCAGCTTAGTAGACCCCATACCATACACTGCACAATTGTATCTAAGGTGACCGAGCTGAGCTTGCCACCCACCCTTGTCTATAGGTTCAACAGGATTGCAGACATGCGTCCATTGTGGAGCTTCCTTTTAAATCAGAGCCAAACGCTAAATAACCTTTGGATAGTCCTGGGTAATTTCAACTGCATCCTTGGCGAAGAAGAGAGAATAGTATCCATGTCAGCTACTAACTATGAACTGCATGACTAGCTCGATTGCTACCTCCAGAGTAGACTGATGGAGATCACCTCTTCAGGTTACTTCCATACTTGGGATAATGGCTCTGTGAAATCTAGGTTGGACAGAGTCATGGCCAATGCCGCCTTTTTGGAGGCGTTCCCCACAGCAATTGTACATTTCTTTCCTGCAGGTTGCCTCTCTGACCACTCTCCTGGCATGCTCTGCCTTGATCAATTCAAGTCAGCAGTAAGAAAATCCTTCAAGTTCTTCAACATGTGGGCTAACCATGAGGACTTCCTTCCTTTGGTCAGTTTGCACTATAGACAAAGAGTACATTGCTCATCAATGTTCCAGATCTGGAAGAAACTGAAGACACTAAAAGGCCCCCCTGGGAGGCCTGAATAGAAAATCTTTCTCGCACATCTCAAGCTGAGCTGACAGGTTGAAGAAGAGCCGAAGATCATGCAGAAATTTCTAGACAACAGTTGGGGCACCCCTGAATAGAAGGACAAGCTGCAGAAACAAAGGCACCTTGCATTCAATCTAATGGAGGTAGAAAGAAAATACTTTATTCAGCTCGCCAAAGGTAACTTTTTAATTTCGAGTGACAGGAACACAAAATTCTTTCACTCTGTAATTAAAAGGAACAGGTCAAGAAACAACATTACGGGGTTCATCTAGCTGATGGTACTATGTCATCATCCATTGAGCAATGCAGCACAACGTTTTGTTCAGTTCTTCACTGACCTGCTTAACTCAGCTCAGCCTGTGTAGGCCATCCGTGCACAAGTTTTGAACAGAGGACCATTGCTCTCAACTTAGCAGGCTGACTCTCTTATTGTCCCTATCTCGGAGGCTGAGATCAAAACAACTCTTCTCTCTATTGGTAAAGACAAATCTCTTGGTCGTGATGGTTAAACATCTTAGTTCTTCATCAGCGCCTGGGAGATAGTGGGGCCAGAACTTGTTATCGCAGTTCAGAAATTTTGTAAGAATGGAGTATTGCTGAAGTAGCTAAACCATACTATAATTTCTCTGGTTCCAAAGTCTACCCATGTCAACAGAGTTGATGACTATAGGCCTATCGCCTGCTGCAATGCCATCTACAAGATTATATCTAATATACTTGCCACCAGAATGACATCAGTCATGTCTTCCTTCATGGACTCTACTTAGGCCTGCTTCCGTAAGAGCAGGTCTATGATGAAAAATATATTCTTGGTGCAGGAACTGATTAGAGAGTATAGGAAAAAAAGAACTGCTCCTAAATGCATGCTCAAAGTTGACATCAGAAAAGCTTTTGACTCCATAAGCTGGTCTTTTCTTAAGGACATGATACTCGACCTTGGCTTCCCTGCTCTCTTCACTAGATGGATTATGGAGTGCATGAGCTCCACCTTATGTTATATCCATCTTAATGGCAGACCCTAAGGGCATTTCCAGGGTAGACGTGGACTCAGGCAAAGGGATCCTATATCTCCCTTCCTGTTTGTAATAGGCATGGAGTACCTCTCATGACTTTTGCGACAGCTATACCATGACAAAGAATTCCACTTTCATGCTGCTTGTGCTGAGTAGAACATCACTCACCTCATCTTCGGGGATGATCTTATCCTCTTCTGCCGAGGTAATGTCTGCTCTGTGCAAAGAATCATGGAGGCAATGAATGCCTTTGGTGAAAACTCAGGCTTAGGGCCAACCTGGCCAAGTCTCAGTTCTTCCATGTAGGAATTGGTCACGACATCAATTGGCTGTAGGTTAGCATGGGTTTCTTAGCTAAAACTATGCTTTTCAAATACCTTGGCATAAGCATTGCTGGGCACAAGCACTAGTGCACTCACTACACTCCTTTCATCAAGAAACTGATGGACAAGGTGGGTCTATGGAATGCGAATAGTCTTTCATACACTGGTAGACTACAGTTGATCAAATCAATGCTGAAAGACGTAGCCTGTTTCTGGTTAAGTGCTCTACCTATACCAACAACAGTTTGGTCCATTGTGAACAGAATTTACCTACACTTCTTATGGGGAAACTCCTTACTTGGGGCCAAAAAGGCTTGGGTATCCTGGTCTCAGATTAGCCTGTCTAAAGAAGAAAGGGGTTTGTGTGTTCTTCAGCTGAAAGTATGGAATCTATCGCTGTTAGCCAAGCACCTATAGGATCTCCACCACAAGAATTACACTCCGGGTGCAGTGGATGAACCATAAGTACAAGCTATACGCCTCGTTATGGACAAGAGCAGGCCGCAGCACTGACTCTCCCCTGCTGAAAAAGATTTTGGAGATCAGAGACAAATTGCTGGCCAGTTCAGGCTCTTGCAGCTCGGCTGTAGATGTTCTTACTTCCTTGATGATGAATGATATCCTCAAACCTTATCTGGCACACGATCACTTCAGGAAGAAAGATAGGAAAGTCAATTGGGCCAAGATTGTTTAGGATTCAGTTGTGACTCTCAAACACTCGTTTACACTATAGCTGACTAGGCTGAATAGGCTGGCAACAAAGATAGGCTTGTTTACTTAGACGATAATTGATATCGGGGCGCTACAATAATGCATGTCACCTCTGCTCTAGGAGACAAGAGACACTACCTCACCTCTTCTTCTTCTGCTCAACCACCAGGAAGGTTTGGATATCAATCTCACCCTAGCATGGACTTCCACGAGGACTTAGATCCATTCACAGATTGCTGACCTAGAGCTCATGCAAACTAAAAGGGAAGGCGCTCAAAGCCAAGACATCAAAAATTGCTTTGGCAGCTACGGTGTACCACATCTGGTAGGCACAATAGATACATTTTTGAAATAACAGTGTTTGTATCTGGGGATCTAGTACATAGAATACGCACCTATGCGTACAAAGTAATATATAAGCTCTTTCCCCATATTTTAAACATAGGCGATGCTTCTATTGTTTAAAATAGTTTACATTGCTGAATTTTACATATAGATCGGCATACAGTTCTACAAGTAGGGTTATTCTATATAATACATCTCTTTGATATCTTGATATTTGGGTAACACAAATTCGCATTTCACCCAAATAAATTTCTATTTCTTTTTCAAATTTGATTCGCATTCACTGCATAAATTTGTTTATTTTCGTTTGAGGAGAAAATGTCATACTATATAAACATAAGGCCCATATAGTGTTTAGAGACAAATCAGTATTCTCGCTTGACATTTTTTCCTTTTAAGATAAACTATAGCTACACACAGAAACACACATATAGTATACATGTGTGTATGTGCATACGTATATGTATATGTTTGTATGTGTATATATGTACATATGTATAATAGAGTTAGTTGATCTCCCTCTTCATAGATTATAGTAAAAATATATATAAACTTTTGATGATTGGGACCGTTAACAAAAAGAGAGGAAATTTAATTAAATATAGTTAAGGTCATAAGTGGGACATAAGACCAGGATATAAAGTACATAGTTTCATGGGACCAAAATGTTTCAAGAGACTTTTAACATACTTACATTCCATGTAGGCTTTCAGTCATGTTTAGGACCAAAAGATTTTAAGTGAGCTTTGCATACTTATCTTCCTATCTTGATTTTGTCATTTTAGCACCAAAGGATTTTGTGAGTTAAACATAGTTAACTTCCATATTGATTTTCACTTGTCTTAGGACCAATGAAGGGAGTTCCCAATGTGGGACCTGCACATGAATGCAATTTTGTGATGGACTAGTAATAATGGCATGTCAATCGTCATCTTCTTTAGGTCAAAAGATTTCAAATGACTTTTCTATACATACCTTTCATATAATTACTTTTCACGTGGATTTTCAGTCTATCTCAATCCAAAAATGTGTTAACACATTTTGATTGGATTAAGATAGAATGATAATATAATTTAAGGTAGAAGGTAAGTATAGAAAAGTATTTTAGAGATTGAAACCATTAGTATTGTCTTAGAATCAGAAAATTAGATTGTCTAATTTCAGTTCTATGTTGTTCGTATATTGAAAAAACTAAACACAGAAAATTAGCATTGAGTCCAGATTTCACAAGGTCACACTTCTATTACATAAACGCTAAGAACATTTGGATTTTTCCGTTCCTATTTTATTTTAACTCGTTCTAAAACTAATTTTGAGTTACATATTCTAGTCTTAAAACATTAAGCTCCATCTTTGGTCCTCTCAAAATATAGCGGGCCTACATGGGTGACCTATTTGTTGGTAGAAGATGTGCATTATTGGACGGTCTAAGATTGCATCATGAGTTGGGGGACCAATAGAATTCATCCTCAACATCCATCATCCTTTAAAAAAAAGTGTGAGGAGATCATCTCATTTTATATTCTCACACTATAAATATCATTCCTTTAATTCTATTACTCACACAAGAAAAGTGTGAGGAGATCATTTCATCTTATCTTCTCACACTTAAATATTATTCTTTTTCATTCTATTGGTCGCACAAAGTTTTCTGTAGAGGAGAATAACACAAAATCAAATGGCTCATCTCTCTCGTTGGTCTCTTGTATGTTTCATCGTATTGTTATCAGGTGATGTTCTTTTGTATTTGTTAAATATAAGTTTGATTATTTTCTGCTTTGTTCTTTGAAGGATATACAACAACAATATTAATGTACGCCATTTTATCTGACTTCTCTTGAGTCCTTGCTAGTCATTGGTCCATCAATTTTGTGGAGAACGAAAAACAGAATCATCAAAACCATTCTAACAATAAAGTTAGGGTTCTTGAAGCTTTCTTGATAGTTCGGGTAGAAATTGAATTGCTTGAAAAACTACATCGTTTGAACTGAGAAGTTTTTTTTTTTTTTTTTTGGTTAAAATGTGAATTGTATTAACCAAGATCAATGCATCAGGGGATGCAACCCATACAACGAACAACATGCCAAAAAGGAAGCAGGAGCAAATTAGCTCGCCCAAATCCTAGTAAACTAGACTGTGCAGTTAGTATTTAGTACTCTAAATACATGTGTTTGCAATCTATGTATCACATCCCCTACCACAAAAGATTTTCCTTCATGTAATTTTTTGTTCCTGCATTGCCATACAAAATAAACAGCCGCAGCAATTGCAATTTTGCAAGCTTTGTTCTTGTAAGTTTTCTTCCTGAGAAATTTCTGCCCCCACGAGAGGATTCTAGGAAGGCATTGAAGAGAAACCGGCAACTTCATCCACCAAACCACCCCCCTCCAGACTTCTTTAGTAGAGACACATTTGAAGAAGATGTGCCTCATGGTCTCCTTGGAACTACAAAACAGACAGCCATCTTCCCTCAAGAAAGGCATATTATCTTTAGTGCAAAGCCTATTATTTGCAGCCAACCACAAGACAAAGCTATGCTTGGGAGTGATTCCCGGGTCCCAAACCATGGAATGCCATGGAACAACATCTAATTTATCTCTAAAGAATTGATATGCAAGTCTAGGACAAAGCCTACCATCCCGAGACCAAGATTCCAGCAGTGAGATAGAGCCACTAAGGGAACCTTGTCTGGAAAGAATGTCGTCCCGAATGTCAAGCAATGAGCTAAGCAATGGAGAGAAGAATGGCTTTTTGCACAGTGTCCACAAAGACTGGATATTGTACCTTCCATTCACCCATTTAACCCACATAAGGTCTTTATGAAGGTGGAGATCCCACAAATACTTCACCAAGAGACTTTTGTTCCAGGCCTTAAGCTGCATCAAGCCAAGCCCCCCTTCGATCTTCGGCATACAAACTTGTTTCCAAGAGACCAATGCTCTTTTATGACCTTGAGTACCACTTCCCCATAGAAAATGAAGGCAAATGCGATTGATCTGGTCAATCACTGATGAGGGAACTGGAAGAGCATTAAGCCAAAAACAGAGAACCCCAGACAGCACTGAATTGATGAGAACAAGTCTGCCTGCGTAGGATAGGTGAGACTTTTTCCAATGGTTCACAAGTTGTATGAGTTTAAACAAAAGGGGAGAATAGTGTGGGAGTTGAAGTTTGTTTCCAGCAACTGGCACGCCTAAATATCTGAAAGGTAGCACTCCGGGAGTAAATGAAGAGACATGAGGTTCAAACAATAAGCTACCACAACCCGCCAAATAAATACTGGACTTAGCATGATTAATTTTGAGGCCAGACACAAGCTCAAAGTCATTAAGCTTCTTAAGAAGCATCTGTACAGATAAAGAATCTCCCCTGCATAGTAATATAAGATCATCAGCAAAACTGAGATGTGTGAGATTTTGAGCTTGGCACTTAGGATGGTGATTGAAATCAGGAGCCATCATCAGCTGATTAAATGACCTTGAGAGGTATTCAAGACCAATGACAAACAGAAAAGGAGAAAGGGGGCAGCCTTGCCTAAGACCTTTCCAACCTGGGAAGTAGCCAGTTAACGAGCCATTGATAGAGATAGAGTAGGATGTAGTTCCAATGCATGGATTCACCTGCTAAATTCTTTGCAATATTAAATCATGCGCCCTGCACTGGTGGAAACCTGATTGAATTATTTTCTTTTCTCAAGCGACAAGGAAAAGGCGAGTAGTGCTTCATTTCTTTCTTAAGCCATTTTCTCATGATTCTCACCACGTGTCTTACGGATTTTTTTTTGTCCTGACCAATTTTACAACATGATTCTCTGTTTTACAATGTGAAGTGTCAGGCTTCCTTGTTCTTTCTGAAACAACTTTATCATAGTTATTTATTACAATTCAAAAACCAAGTCGCTAATAGTTTTACTGATCATTGAAAACCTAGTGAGCGCAACAATGGCGATAGAGGCGAGCGAGGCAAATGTGAAGGCCAAACGATGCACGGATATAGTTGGCGAATGCAAATGGGAGGGCTGCAATTTTCCATGTTGCGATGCTCAGTGCAAAAAGTCCTTTCCAAAGCAAAATCCATTGGCAGAATGCTTTTCTGATGGCCAGTGCTATTGCAACCATGACTGCGCGTAGTGCTACTTCTTTATTCTAAAATTTTGGTTGTTTATTCTGGAGTTGGAAGTAAATTTTCCAATTATAATTTCTACTTTTCCTTTCTCTACATCTTACGCATAATACCAAGGGCTACTTTTTGTTGACTCCACTTCTTTTTCACCCTTTACTTTTATTTCTTTTATTTCATGTTAGAAATTTGATTATAATTTAGTGATAGTCTCAAAGAGAAAGACAAAATCAAGCATGAAAAAGCCATGGATAGACGATGGTTTTTCGGAACCAAAATACGTCAATTCTATTTTACGTACCTCCAAAGGACAGGCTTGTTTACTTATATGATGGCAATGCATGCCACCTCTGCTCTACAGGACAAGAGACACTACCTCACCTCTTCGTTTCCTACTCAGCCATCAAATAGGTTTGGATATCCATCTCGGCCTGGCTTAGACTTCCATGGGGACTTAATACAGTTCACAGATTGCTAACCTGGATGTCATGCAAACTAAAAAGGAAGGCACTCAAAGCCAAGGCAACAAAAATTGCCTTGGCAGCTACGGTGTATCACATCTGGCAGACACATAATAGATACATCTTTGAAAACATAGTTTTGTATCTAGGGATGTAGTACATAGAATACGCACTCATTTGTATAGAAAGTTTATAAGCTCTTCTCCTATATTTTAGACATAGGCAATGCTTCTATTGTATGAAATAGCTTACATTACTGAATTATGCATGTAGATCGGTAGGACGTTCTATAAATAGGGCTATTGTATAGGATACATCCCTTTGATTTCTTAATATTCGGGTAATACAAATTTTCATTTCATCCAAAAAAAAGAAATGTGATGTTGATGCATAAAATGCTCGTGCATTAATATGGGATGACATTATGTCCAGTAGTTTGTGCTATTCAGTTTGTTCTAGAAGTGAGATAAATATGAGCACTTTTTTGGCATTTGCTTCAATTCTTTGTGCACTCTAAGTTTTTTTGGTTAAAATGTAAATTGTATTAACCAAGCAAGCATCATGGGGGATGCAACCCATACAATCCAGGAACATGTCAAAAAATTCGGAAGCAACCAGGTTGCTCCAAGTTTCTAACTATCTTGAGGCTATTTTAGTGTTCAAGACCCTATATACATGTGTTTGGAGTCTATGTATCACATCTCCAACTCTAAAAGTCTTGCCTTCGCACAATGCCTTATTTCTTCACTGCCAAACCATGTAAACAGCAGCTGCAATGACGATCTTGCAGGCCATGTTCCTATTGTTTTTCTTTCTTAGAGCCTTCTGCCCCCCATGCAAAAATCCTAGGAAGACAGTGCAATGATGATGGCATATTCAGCCAATGTGTTGCTGCATTCCAAATGTCCTTGGTCTTGTCACATTTGAAGAAAAGATGCCTTGAGGACTCATTCAAATCACAGAACAAGCAGGTAATGTTAGGTAGATAGGGCATGTTGTCTTTGGTGCTGAGTCTATTGTGTGCCGCCAACCACAAAATGAATCCATGCTTAGGTGTTATGATCGGATCTCAGACCAAATTTTGCCAAGGAACAATAGGCAGATTGGCCCTGAAAAACTGATAAGCAAGGCTAGGACATACCTTACCACCAAGTACCCAAGATTCCAAGAGCGTGATTGCACCATTTGTGCCACCTTGACTTGATACAAGAGAGTCCCGAACATCCATCGAAGATCTCAGCATGGGTGAGCAGTATTGTTTCATGTTCATGTCCCATACCGATGTAGTATGAAATTTATACCTGCAATTCATCCATTTTACCCAAAGCAGTTCCTTATCAAGGTGCAGATCCCACAAGTACTTAACAAGCAATGCCTTGTTCCAAGCCTTAAGTGAAGCAGGAATTGGAAGAGCATTAAACCAGAAACATATGAGTCCATGAATCACTGATTTGATGAGAACAGATCTGTCTGCATATGTAAGATGAGATTTCTTCCATTGATTAACAACCTGCAGCAACTTACTCAAGAAGGGAGAAAAATGCTGAAGTTGTAATTTGTGTCTAGCCACAGGAACACCTAAATATCTGAAAGGTAAGGTCCCAGGGGAGAATGAGGAGAATTGAGGGTTCAGTGAGAGGGAGCTACATCCGGCCAAGAATATCTTAGACTTAGCTGAATTGAGTTGGAGGCCAGAAACTGACCTTAAGTCTGTCAGTTTCTGTAAAATCATATTGGCAGAAAGATTGTCCCCCCTACATAAAACAATAATGTCATCCGCAAAACAAAGATGGGTGAGGTTTAGATTGTTGCATTTGGGATGATGGTTAAAATCAGGACTCCTGTGTAGTTGATTGAGAGATCTAGATAGATATTCCAGTCCTATAACAAACAGAAGAGGAGACAAAGGGCACCCTTGTCTTAATCCTTTCCTGCCAATGAAATGCCCAGTTAATGATCCATTAATAGAGATGGAAAAGGAAGTAGTGTTGATACACTGCATGATCCAAGTGATGAACCTAGGTGGAAAGTTCAGCTTGGTGAGGACCTGCACAATGAACGTCCAGCTTATGCTGTAAAAAGCCTTGTGTATGTCAATTTTCATCATACACCTTGGAGATACATTGGATTTACCATAATACCTCAACAGTTCCTGGACAAGGAAAACGTTATGCAACATAGACCTCCCTTTAATAAAACCAGCATGTGAATGATCCATGAACTCTTCCATCACAGCCGCTAATCTTTTGGACAAGATCTTTGCGATGGTTTTGTAGATCACATTATAGCATGATATGGGCCTGTAGTCTTGAACCCTTGTCACTTCAGATGACTTTGGAATAAGGGCAATAACCGAGCGATTAATTTGTTTGAGGAGTTTGCCCTTCCTGAAGAATTTATGAATTGCTCTTAAGACATCTTGACCAACAATACTCCAGGACTTAGTGAAGAAGTAGGAGGAATAGCCATCTGGTTCTGGTGCCTTGTCATTTGGAATAGAGAATATGGAGTCCTTAATGTCCTTGTCCAAGATAGGAGCAAGTAGGGAGGCAGATCCTGCAGAAGATAAAGAATTGCCCTCTTGCATAACTGAGTCCAAAAGTGGTTGTACCTGTCCAGCAGTTCCCAGAAGGTTAGAATAGAAGGAAACAAATTGAGTCTTGACCTGTTCAAGGTATATGGAGATGGATCCATCCGAAGAGTGAATAGAGGTGATGCTTCTCCTTGCAATGTTCCTTTTGATCATAACATGATAGTACTTAGAATTCCTATCAGAAAGGGCAAAATAGTCCCGTTTTGCTAGTTGAGAAAAAAATAGCCTTTCAGCATTGAGCAGAACGAGTGTTTTCTTTTTTTTGTTGGCCAATCCTCATTCCAATGTCCACTGGAGCAGTTGGTTCATTAACAGACTGCTGAAGTGTCTCCAACTCCATAACAGCTCTTTCCACCCTGGAGGTGATGTAAGTGAATTCTCTCTTGTTGAGACTCTTTAGGGGATGCTTTAGACGTTTTAATTTCCTACAAAGAGTGAACATGGCAGTGCCTTGTATGTCCTCCTGCCAAGACAGAGAAACAGTAGAGAGAAAGCCTTCATTTTCAGTCCACATGTTATAAAATTTGAATGAAGGAATTCCATATACCACATGAAATAAACTCAGGATACAGGGTGAATGATCTGAGAGACACCCAGAGTTCAGGAATTGCATAACAGCATTTGGAAAGTTTTCCAAAAAAGATGGGTTGGCCATCACTCTGTCCAACCTACATTTAACAGTGCCATTATCCCAAGTGAATTTGCAGCCAGAGTAATTCAGCTCCAAAATATCACAATTAAGAAAGCAATTTAATTGGTCCTGCAGTTGGTTAGCAGAAACCAACCTGCCACCAATTCTTTCATCGTCATTTAAGATGCAATTAAAATCCCCAAGGACAATCCAGGATGAATTGGCTGATTGACTATGGGAATAAAGCTCAGACAATAGAGGTCGTCTGTCCACCACAGAATTATAAGCATATACAAAAGAAATATGAAGAGTTCTAGAAGAGACAAGGCACTTTGCCTGACAAAACAATGCCTGCGCTGAAGTAGATATAACATCAATAGATACATAAGACAGATCCCATAGTACTAAAATCCTTTTCCCAGAATGAAGTCCAAAATTTTCAGCATGCTTCCAACCTTTGAACAAAAACAGCAGCTGATAAAGCATTCTTGGATTCAATTTGGTTTCTAATAAAGCAAACAAGTGCAACTTGTGTTTTTTCACAAAACTGACTAAGCCTTTTTGCTTAGTGGGCATGTTACAGCCCCTAATATTCCAGCAACTAATGATCATTGGGGAATATGAGGAAAGGATCCCCCAGCAGGAACATCTACGGCCTGCTTCCTCATATCCAGCTTCTCCTTCCTTTGTTTCTTTGTTTTACTTTTGGAAGTGACATTGGTGAACTCCCTATCATTCTTAAGATCCTTAAGTCTTTGTACATGATATTGATCATATACAGACAATGTATCTTTGCTAATGTGGTGATCCCCCAACGGTAAGGGAGGGTCAAATGCAGCCATGTAAGAGTCCTGCAAATCTCCAACCGGTGGATTGATATTGGGTTGGGAGGTTAAGGGAGTGTCCTGTGCTTGTTGATAGCAGTTGGGCTATTTGACCAATTCCAGTGTTGCATGCTCCTTCACAGGGTTAGCCAAAGGAGTTGCCGTTGTTCCAACAGCAAGATCATACTGGTGTTTGCTACTCTGTTTTAAAACACTTGGCAGCTTTTCTTGGTTCCCATCCGATCTGCCCTTGCTTGCCTTCACTACAGATTTGTTCAAATGAGCAGAGGACGAATGCCAATCTGCATGCATGCATCATAAAAAAGGGGTAATCTCTCATATTCAACCATCTGTGTAAAAGTCTTTCCATTTGATGAATGTCCAAGGAATTACGCAGTGGCCTGCTTAGATCAATCTCTACTAAAACTCTGGCGTAACTCCAAATTTCTCTCCTTGTGGTTAGCAGATCAGCTATGAGTGGTTTGCCCAGCTGATGACTAATCTTAGATAAGTACTCTTCCTTCTAAAGGCTTACGGGTAGATTAGGAAATTTGACCCAAACAGGAACGATTGCCATCTCTTCTGGACCAAAGTCAAACAGCAAAGGCATCTTCTTTAGAATAAGGACTCTACCATAGATGAAGTAGGGTCCAGAAGAAAGTACTTGTTCTAAGTCTGCACCCGATTGAAATTTAAAGATGACCCATCCAAAGGGATGAAATTCTACTCTATGTTTAACCTTCCAAGCCTTTGACAAGGTAAAGATAGCCTGCTTCCCTGGGAAACGCCCAGTGAAGCATCCAATCAGGCACATTTGTAGTTCCTCATCCAAATCTAGTTTGCCAACATCCAAGTGAACCTCACTTGTCCTGACTTCATCATGCTCACTCAGTTTCATGCAACATGCATCCCGTCTATTGGTTGGAAACAAAGAGCTCCAGGATTTGAAAGGAGGATTGTTAGTTTGGGCGAGATCTGAGGACTGAGTAACTGGGTTCTTGAGCAACCCAGCGGATGAAGAGGTTAAGGACTGATGGGTATTCTTTTGCACTTTTCCCAAGGTGTTTTGGACATTCTGATCTTTGACAGCAGAAGGGACAAGATGGAAACTGCTTTCTCTCTCATTAGAACAAGGCAGAAAAGCATGAGCAGTCCCTATCTCAACTGCAGGCTGCTCCTCCCGAGATACCAAACACACAGGGTATTTGCATCCGTTGATGCAGATCTGACCTGCATCTCCTTGGAGCAAACCTCATCCCCTGTATTTCTAACACAATCCCTTACATCTGCAAATCCATTAGATGTCCCATCATCGCTGTAGCAAGAGGGTCCATTGAATGAGCATGAATTACCACCTGTAAGCCTTCAATATTGCATGCATCTTCAGAGCCTACTTGCTCTTCAGATTCTCCTTGAAAAGAGAATGAGTCACTTGGGTCCTCTTCAACAGACTCGTCTGGTAGTGACGACTTCTTGAGAGTTCTCCCGACCAGAACCACATCCTTATTTCCTTTTTTCTGCTTGTTTGACTTCTTCTTTTGAAGCTGCTTATTTTTGCCCATCTTGCAGACATAAGCAAAAGGAATGACACTTTATAAGACTTCAGGGGATATTCAAAGATCAAGACGAAGATTAGGGTTGGATTTACGGAGGTTGATAGCTTGACGAAATCAAGATGGAAAGCGTGAAACTGATAGAAAAGGATGGACAATCCTTCTAGATAGAAGGGAGAGAGTTTTCTCTCTCTAGACACACCCCACTAGTAGGTCACTATTTTTGTGCACTCTAAGTTATTTGTCAATTCTGATACAAAAGCACAGAAAAAAAACATAAAAATAAATAATGACCATAACGGAAGTAGAGAGTGAATAGATTACTTACATAAACTGAAAGATGTCTTATACCTTGTAGATAACCACAAAAAATCCAAACACGTACTAAAAGAAATGTTCCCAAAAGTAAAACCCTTTCAAGATTCGAATATTGGATCTTCACCTAGCAGATCACCCACGCATGTTGGTGTACGAAGTATTTCTCCAATGAGCTATGTCTATGCAGATCACCTACGTATGTTGGTGTATGGTAACAATAGATTTCATTTTGTTTTGAATGCAAGCAAAGACTAAAGTATTGGATAAGTGCATGTGCACATAAAATCTATGATTCATCTTGTACTATACTATTCATATTTTCAATGTATGTAACTTTATTCATCAAAGATGTCCGTTCTAATTTCTAGTCTAATAGAAATTTATAGAAAAATTGTTACGATAACGTACCAGTTTTTTCATAAGTTTCAATAGGAGAAACAGAATAATTTTAACCATCTGTCTAAATTCTACTCCCACCGTCTTTATTTCATATTCATGTTTCTCAAATTCAATTCATTGAAGAACATTATCCATTCTTATTAATGTATAAGACCATTTTTCAGTTTTGCCCTTTTGCTATATGTTAGGTACCTTAGAACACACTAGAAGGGGGTTGAATAATGTGTTCACACAAGTATGGATATTTTCTTTGATACTTTTCATTTTTGAGTGCAACCAATACTTGGATGTGTTCTTAAGAAGAATAAAATTTTGCGGAAGAATAAAGAACACAAGTATGTATAGGTGTTCAAGTCAAATGACTCTACTCATCTACCTTCTTGATTTTTCACAAGAAGGATTTTGAATGTGTATCATTATTTCTATGTGGGGGAAACAACAATCAAAGTGAAATCAAAATACAAAGAAAACTAGGCAACTTGCCTAGACCACAACCAAGAATGGGGATAATTATTTCACAAGAAGGATTTTGAATGGGGATCATTATTTCTACATACCTCAGCAAACTGCTACAACAAGTTAATTATTGGAAGAAGTCTCATCTTTCTTATGCTGGAAGGGTGGTTTTAATCAAAACAGTGTTGTAAGGCATAAACTGCTTTTGGTTTAGTGCCTTACCAATCCCAACTTCGGTAATGGATCAAGTCAATAGAATTTGCATACATTTTCTATGGGGCAGCAGCCCCTATGGAAACAAAAAGGCAAAGGTCTCCTGAAAGAAGGTTTGTCTTCCTAGACGTGAAGGTGGTCTTGGCATCATGCAAGCAAAAGCTTGGAACAAAGCGTTACTAGCTAAAAATCTTTGGGATCTTCACATGAAAAAGGATTTAATGTGGGTGAAATGGATTAATGCGAGATATAAACTTGAACATTGCCTATGGACTGCTCAAAAAAAAAGCACTCCCCAATCATTAAGGCTCTGTTTCACATCAGGGATGAGCTGGTAGAAAGGCAAGGCGGGATTGCGCAAGCTCAGAATGTGATATCAAGTTGAGTGGAATTGGGGGAAATTAAGCCTGCAGCAGCATATGCTTATTTCAGGTACTCATGTAACCCAGTTTCTTGGTATAAACTGGTTTGGGGTTCGGCCATTACACCAAAGCACTCTTTTATTCTTTGGCTTGCAGCAACTAACAGGCTTGGTACTGACGAGGTCGGATTGTCCCGTCAAGGTAAAGATGGAAATATCCTGAGCTAGGCCGTTAATGGCCGTTGTCCTTCTGACAGACGTCCTCCAGAGAGACCTGAGAGAAGAAAGAGCGCGTTAGGGTCCCAGGGCACTGCCCCGGGAAATCCCTCCGACGCTCAAGTCAGCCATGGGCATTTTATGCGTAAGGCTATAAATTGAGTTGAGGTTGGAATGAACCTGTAAGAGGTCGGCCAACGATACGGGCCGAGCTGGGGTGTCTTGGGAATGCGGTTTTTTTCCCTTCTCCAAAACTTGGCCCCTTTCTTTCTGTTGAGAAAGCTTTTTTGGAGAAGCTCTTTTATAGGGGATGAAGCTGGGAGCTGCGTGTCCTTGATGGATGAGATGAGGACGTCTGGCCCGCTTGCATGATGGCCGTGCAGCTGCTAAGGATTGCTGTGCTGGCACCTTCCCTCCGTATGATTGACAACTGGAGAAATAAGACTGCATGAAGGGCACGTAGCAAGGAGTATTGTGGCTGAGCTATGATCTGGCTGAGATCAAGTCATAGACCCATGGCCGAGATCTCCTGAGGCTGGGCTGACCCATGTTGGCCGAGATGGCAGTTTGGCTGAGGTGACCAATCTGCCGAGGTGAACCCTTAGGCCGAGGTGGAAACCTTAGGCCGAGGTGGACCCTTAGGCCGAGGCGGAATATTCGTCCGCGTAGGACTTGGTCAGTCTTCTTCAGGCCGACCTGCGGCACTTAGTCTTAATGAACGTTGACCGTTATTGAGTAACGGGTGAATTTCCTGGTATCATCATTTGCCCCCCAGATTAGTTTGGCCGAGCTGAGCTGAGGTCAGGCTAATCTGATGATATCGGTCTCCAGCCGAGGTGGGATCCTTCCATTAGGGTGCTGACCATGTAGCCGAGATGACCAGGGGCCTCCATGGCCGAGATGGAATATTTGTCTGCGTAGGACTTGGTCAGTCAACAGACCGACCTGCGGTACTTAGTCATCTCTATACTCTTGAAGCCAATTACTCCATACCTATCAAGCGTGGTACGTAATGTATCGTATCCTTAATCCCATGAGCCATAAGAAAAGTCATAAAGATGGGAAAGTTTGTGTTCCGAGTCCTTTTATGAGCCATAATGCAGAGATCGGCTAGGCGCGAATCCTGTCGGGCCCCGATTCTGTTATGAACCATAAAGAGAACGTCAGGTATGCACAGAACTTTTCTCGCAGTCTCCATGAATCCTCTCATGAACCATTAGGTGAAGAATTGATAAGTAAGCGTTCCACACAGGCTGAGATGGAGCGGTTGGTTGCAGAGAGATCCTTTGTCTTCTTTGCTCATCTTTCTCTCGATAGCTTCCAAGGTCAGCTAGGAGGAGTTGGAAATGACTTGATATTTCGAGAGTCAAGGGACCCGGAGATTCGGGCCCTCCCTCTAGCGCCAATATGACGAGGTCGGATTATCCCGTCAAGGTAAAGATGGAAATATCCGGAGCTAGGCCGTTAATGGCCGTTGTCCTTCTGTTAGACGTCCTCCAGAGAGACCTGAGAGAAGAAAGAGCGCGTTAGGGTCCCAGGGCGCTGCCCTTCTAGCGCCAATATGACGAGGTCGGATTGTCCCGTCAAGGTAAAGATGGAAATATCCGGAGCTAGGCCGTTAATGGCCGTTGTCCTTCTGACAGACGTCCTCCAGAGAGACCTGAGAGAAGAAAGAGCGCGTTAGGGTCCCAGGGCACTGCCCCGGGAAATCCCTTCGACGCTCAAGTCAGCCATGGGCATTTTATGCGTAAGGCTATAAATTGAGTTGAGGTTGGAATGAACCTGTAAGAGGTCGGCCAACGATACGGGCCGAGCTGGGGTGTCTTGGGAATGCGGTTTTTTTCCCTTCTCCAAAACTTGGCCCCTCTCTTTCTGTTGAGAAAGCTTTTTTGGAGAAGCTCTTTTATAGGGGACGAAGCTGGGAGCTGCGTGTCCTTGATGGATGAGATGAGGACGTCTGGCCCGCTTGCATGATGGCCGTGCAGCTGCTAAGGATTGCTGTGCTGGCACCTTCCCTCCGTATGATTGACAACTGGAGAAATAAGACTGCATGAAGGGCACGTAGCAAGGAGTATTGTGGCTGAGCTATGATCTGGCTGAGATCAAGTCATAGACCCATGGCCGAGATCTCCTGAGGCTGGGCTGACCCATGTTGGCCGAGATGGCAGTTTGGCTGAGGTGACCAATCTGCCGAGGTGAACCCTTAGGCCGAGGTGGAAACCTTAGGCCGAGGTGGACCCTTAGGCCGAGGCGGAATATTCGTCCGCGTAGGACTTGGCCAGTCTTCTTCAGGCCGACCTGCGGCACTTAGTCTTAATGAACGTTGACCGTTATTGAGTAACGGGTGAATTTTCTGGTATCATCAGGTACCAAGGACAATATGCCTTTCTTAAAATCAACATCATGCCAATTTTGTACAGAAGCAGAATCCATGAGTCATCTATTCTTCAAATGACCCGCAGTTTGGCCAATCTGGAATGGTTTATCTAGCTTCTTCAGGATGCCTCAGTCCTTGCACGCACTGCCAAGAATTTTTGCCTGGGGTAAAAGAAGGCTAAGGAGGAAAACAACGACATCAAAGGCAATCAAGATTTGTATTGCTGCAGCAGTATACTACATTTGGAATGTTATGAACAAATCCATTTTTGAGGGTGCCAATTTGGTAACCAAAGATGTAACTCATAGAATCCACTCTCACATGTTTAGAATTTTGAACACCTCAGCTCCTGGAGGTAGACGCCATGAATATGCTCATGGATGATTGAGAAGAAGGTTGGATTGGACTGTACGGGTTGCATCCCCCTTGTGATGTTTTGAACCTTGGTTAATATAATTTGCATTTTAACCAAAAAAACTTCTTTGCCCTCAAAGAATTCTTGTGGGAAGTATAGTGCACCACCACACTATCAACTAACACTCCAAGGTCTAGATTTCTTAAACAAGAAGCACCCTTGCTTCTTGACCAACAGTCTACACTTAGCCTCTCACAATCTTCACTCAACAAGAAGAACACTCTTCTTCTTTACAATACAACTCTCACAAATAAAGTAAAATAACAATACAACTACTTTGAGAGCTTGAGCTTTGAGAGAAACTTGAGAGCTTGAAAATGGTGAGTTAATTGCACCTGGTATCCATTCTTTTCCACCAAGTTTTAAGTAGCATCCAATGTTTCATGAAACACACTTGCCATCCAGACTTATAGGGTTAATAGACAACTGACATCCATGCTGACGTCATAAAGGCAATTTTCATTTATTTTTTAAAAGTTTATAGAAAAAATAATTCAAAAATAAAAAGAAAAACCCCACCCCCACCCCACCACACCCCCACCCCCACAATCGACCTCCCTCCCCATCCTCCCCATCTTTCTCTTCTTCCTCCATCTTCCTCCATCTTCATCTTCATCTTTTTTCCAACTATGGTCATCTTCATCAGCCCCAACCTCAAATTTCCTCAACAGGGGCAATTTCAAACTCATCTTCATCAGCCCCAACCTCACCCAACTGCCGACGCAAAATTCCTCTCTGGTCTCCCATCCCGTGGCCTCTTTTCCTCCACTGTCATCTCCTCCAATCTGGTACCTACATTTAAACTTGATGTTTTCTATCAAAAAAATGAAGTTAATGTTTTTATCCTCCTTGGTTTTACGTTGTTGCGCTTTTCAGTTAGTAATTTTGAATTTGCAGACATTTGAAATGGTTGTTCAATTTCTCGAAACTCACGTGAATTGCTTTGTGCAGACTTTGAAATGGATGAGGAAGAACTCTTTTTGCCCCTTTTTTTTATATTAAAATTCTATTAACTTATTTTTCTCCTGTTTATGTAAGAATGGTTAATATATAATCCGCCAGTTCGTATCTTTCTTCATTTAGCTTTGAAATTGCCCCTGTTGGGGAAATTTGAGGTTGGGGCTGATGAAGATGACCATGGTTGGAAAAAAGATGAAGATGAAGATGGAGGAAGAAGAGGAAGATGGAGGAAGAAGAGGAAGATAGGGAGGATGGGGAGGGAGGTCGATTGTGGGGGTGAGGGGTGTGGTGGGGTGGGGGTGGGGTTTTTCTTTTTATTTTTGAATTATTTTTCTATAAACTTTTAAAAAATAAATGAAAATTGACTTTATGACGTCAGCATGGATGCCAGGTGTCTATTAATCCTATAAGTCTGGATGGCAAGTGTGTTTCATGAAACATTGGATGCTACTTAAAACTTGGTGGAAAAGAATGGATACCAGGTGCAATTAACTCTGAAAATGGTAGAAAGTTTTTGGTGGAAGAGATGAAACCCTTGTTTTAACCTTCTTCAAATTTGCAGCCATTTGAAATCCTTGCAGAGCCAATAATGGGCTTTGTCATTTTGTGATGGCATGTCATCTTTATTGGAGATCTTCTCTTAGATGGAAGCAACCTTCTTGGAGAAGCTTCTTGTTGAAAGCTTGAAGAGGAAAGATGACTTCTCCAACAAAGAGAGAGAACCTGTGAAATTACACTAAAAAGGGATGGTACAAAATGTCAAGTAACGTTAGAAAGTATAGCGTAAGACATTTGTATCATAAGTCACATAAAGCGCCTTAAGTGTTCATTGAACATGTGTTCAATATGACATGGAGCGGTTAATGTGTTTTTGAATAGGCGTTTGATGTCACATCAAGCGCCTAAAGTGGGCAACAGATTTCATTCGAAATCTTATGAAGCGCCTCATCTTAGCCTTCATACTTGTTCGAAGTAATTCTGACTTTTTTCAAAAAGTAACTTGATGTACATGACCATTTTGGGGGAAAAAGTTCTTTTGACTTTGTAATACACATGAAGCGCCTTGTTAAGCATTCAAAGTGTACTATCTCACATACAGACGCATGAAGCGTCTGATGTAGGCGTTCGAAGTGTACTGGAATCCAAACACTTCACTTGAAGCGCCTAATGTAGGCGCTCGAAGTGTACTGGAGTCCAACCACTTCACACAAAGCGCCTTATGTAGGCGTTCGAAGTTATTACTGCAAAACTTCACAAAACTGTTGTCCTCCATTATTACTGCAAACATACCCATTCACCATGTTAACTTATGCTCTGGTTTTGAAACCAGGAGGATACCCATGTTTCTTATAACATCTATCTATGGTATGTCCTATCATGTTGCAGTAAGTACAATATGTCACTCTATTATTTCTTGATCCAAACTTACCACCATCCTTTTTGTATCCCCTACCAAAAGACCTTTGAGAGTTTACTGTCCCAGATGCATTGGACTTTGACACAAATGAATTAAATCTAGGACCAGAATTTACATTCATCACACATGATGGATTATTAACAAAATGTCCAGATGTCTCTGTGTAGGAAAGCTTCCTTTCAAGCTTTACAGCCATGGCAAAGGCTGTCTTCAAATTAGGCAAATGCGTAGTTAACAGGATCTGAGATTTTACAGCCTTAAAATCATCATTAAGTCATTTTAGAAACTTGATTACACGGTTATTTTCCAAGAACTTGTTAAACTGAACAACCAAATTGCAAGTGCACCTTCTACACGCACAACTAGGTACACATCTCAATACAGACAACTCTTCCCATATTGCTTTTATTTTGGTGTAATAGTCAGTGACAGAATTGTTACCTTGTCTTATTGCGTGAATTTCTTCCTGCAGATCTGATAATCAAAAAGCATCTGCACTTCCATATCTAAATTTCAAGTCACTCCATATATCTGCTGCTACATCTATCCAGGTAACACTTTGCGCTATACTAACAGACAACGAATTAACCAACCACGAGGCTACCATATTATTAGCTTTCAGCCAAGCATTGTATCTCCTTGCACCTTCAATAGGCTTAGGAATGCTTCCATCCACAAAATTAACTTTGTTCTTAGCCTCTAATGCCTGTCTGATCGCTCTACTCCAGCTATGATAGTTTCTTCCTTCAAGCAACGGTTGAACTAACACTAGCGCAGCACTATCGCTAGGATGTATATAGTATGGATCGTCTGAAGGATCATTGATGACAGGATTTTGATCAAGAAAATTTGAGGTTGAAGGAGAATGATTATTGTTATTCGAATCCATAAAAGTGCCAAAGTTCATCAATAGTTCTCTGATACCATGTGAAAATATACAACAATCATACAATATTGACAACAATGGAGAATTGCTCAAGCAAAATAAGAGAGAAGGAAGAAGAAAAACAAAAGAACCCGTCAATTGAGGAGAGAGAATTCTCAGATGCCAAAAGCCAAAAAATCTTTTCTGTACATTTCGTCTGATGGCTGTATGAAGAAGAAACAGAAATTACAAAATGATAAGAATGTCCTCCAACTGAATTAGTATACAACATAACTAAAAGGGCAAAATGGTCTTTTCATCTTTTTAAATGTTCCTGGCGCCAAACTACTTCTTCTTCATCCATCATCCCGCACTACTTCCTCTGTCAAGCCCAAGTTCAGCACGTGCTCCTTTGCAATTTCTCCAACCAACAAACAAACACAACTTCCAAACATCTCAATCATTGATTCCCACCGTGATCCAACGGTTATTCAACTTGCTTGACATGGATCATAAAATTCTACCTCCTGCTTCTACGCTTTGATTCCCATTGTTACCGTCTTCAACATCATCTGCCTCGCTTGCCTCTATCGCCATTGTTCCGCTGACTAGATTTTCAGTAAACAGTAAAACAACCAGTGACTTGGTTTCTAACTTGCAATAAATAACTATGATACAAATTGTTTAACAAAGTATAAGGAAGTCTGACACTGAGCAGTGTAAAACAGACAGAATCATGTTGTAAAATTCGTCACGACAAAAAGAAAATCCAAGAGACGTGGTTAGAATCATGAGAAAATGGCTTAAGAAAGAAATGAAGCACTACTCTCCTTTTCCTTGTTGATTTTATGATAAAAGAAAATAACTCATTCAGGTTTCCACCAGTGCAGGGCCCATCAGAATTTAGCAGGTGAATCCATGCAGTTTACTAGTTAACTTCTCAGTTCAAACGATATAGTTTTTCAAGCAATTCAATTTGTACCCGAACTTTTAAGAAAGCTTCAAGAACCCTAACTTTATTGTTAGAATGGGTTTGATGATTCTGTTTTTTGTTCTCCACTAAATTGATGGATCGATGACTAGCAAGGACTCAAGAGAAGTCGGATAAAATGGCATACATTAATATTGCTGTTATATATCCTTCAAAGAGGATAATCAAATTTATATCTAAAAAATACAAGAGAAGAACACCTGATAATAATACGATGAAGCAGACAATGGACAAACGTGTCAAAATCCTTACAATCCACAAACTTGTATCAATCAACATCAGATTATCAACGAGATAGAACAGAAATTAAGAGAGGAATATATTTGAGAGAGAATAGAAAAACAATTGAGGGAGATATTTTGTAACCGCTCCTTCAAGAATCAAGAAAGTGAAAATCACGTTTTGGTTATAGCAGGCTTCGGCTTCTATAGCAGAGTGAAGAAGATGAAATGCGAAATTACAAAACAGAACATTTTACTAAAGCAATCCTATAACTAAAATAAGGGCATTATTGTCTTTTCACTATATTTAAAAACTGCCGCCAACGCAATCTTCCTCCCCTCTCCTTTCTGATTGTCCTGCAGCGCACTTCTTCTTTCTTCTCCTTGATCCCATCGTTTCACGCGCCTCCTTGCACTCAATTACAGTTATTTCAGCTTCACGTGACATGATCCTCTTTCAGCTCTTAAGTTTCTGTCTTGTATCTTCCTTACTTGTCCAGCTCATAAGTGTTTGTATTCATTACTCAACTATTCGACCAAATGCCTCCTGGCTATTTCTCCTGCGTAAGACCTCCTTCTTTGACATCCCCCCTTAAGCTGGGCTTGCTGTAAATGTTGCACACCCCAAACGTCTTAATCAAGTCGTTTAGCTTTCTCAAATTTAGAGCTTTAGTAAATACATCTGCAGCTTATAACTCCGTCCTGATGGGCATCGACTTCATTATTCCTGCCTGCACTTTTTCTCGAACTATATGACAATCAATCTCTATGTGTTTCGTCCTCTCATGGAAAACTGAATTCTCAGCAATGTGCATCGCACTTTTACTGTCACAAAACACCTCCACCGGTTCTTGATTTCTATATGTAAATCCCTAGCCAAATACAAAAGCCACTGCACTTCACAAACCAGTGGTTCTAAAGCATGATGCTCAGCCTCTGTAGATGATTTTGATACTGTGGTTTGCTTCTTTGTTTTCCATGAAATCAATGAATCTCCTAAGAACACACAGTAGCCAGTAACACTCCTTCTAGTTTCTGTGTAGCCAGCCCAACCAGAATCCACAAAGGCTCTTAGTCTCAGCTCTGTGTTGGATGGAAAGATAAGTCCTTGGCCTGCTGTCCCTTTTATGTATCTCAGTATTCTATGCATTTCCTTTAAATGATTCTCCGTTGGACAGTCTAAAAATTGACTAAATTGTTGCACAGGAAAGAGATATCAGGTCTTCTTATTGTGAGATATATCAATTTACCAATCAAGCTCCTGTAGGTGGATACATCAGCTAGAGGTGGAGAGTGATCATGTGCCAGCTTGACATTGGTTTCCATAGGCGTTTTCACGGGCTTAGAGCTTAGGAACCTTGTGTGTTCCAACAATTCTAGTGCATACTTTCTTTGATTGATCACCAACCCCCCTGTGACCTAGCTACATCAATTCCCAAGAAGTATCTAAGGTCACCTAGATCCTTTATTTTTAATGCAGAATTGAGCTCACCTTTTAACTGTTGTATAGCTGGAGGTGAGATGTGGCAAGGATAATGTCATCAACATACACTAGATCTAAAATAAAACGTGTAGAGCTGATCTTAAAGAAAAGAGTGTAATCATTCTTAGATTGAGTGAAGCTATTGGACAATAAGAAATCTGTCAATTTTGCATTCCATTCACGGCTAGCCTGTTTGAGGCCATAGAGAGACTTCTCTAGCTTACAAACCAGACCAGACTGCTCAGGTACTATACCTGGTGGAGGCACTATGTAGATCTCTTCATGTAAATCACCATGGAGAAAGGCATTATTGACATCTAGTTGATGAATATGTCAATGTCTACTGGTGGCAAGTGCCAGAACCAACCTCATTGTTGTCATCTTAGGAACTGGGGAGAAAGTCTCCTGATAATCAACTCCATATTGTTGTGTATAGCCCTTGGCTACAAGCCTAGCTTTATATCTCTCTACAGTGCCATCTGCTTGATATTTGATCTTATAAACCCACTTAAAACCAATTGGTTGCTTCCCATGTGGTAAAGGGACTAGCTTCCAAGTATGATTGGCCTATAATGATGTTATTTCTTCCTGCATAGCTTCCTGCCAAACTGAGGAACTAGCTGCCTCTGAATAAGTAGCAGGTTCTGTATGTAAACTAGATGCTAAGACATGTCTTATACTTAGGTGCCAAGGATTGTAAAGAGAAAGAATTGTCTAGAGTGTGTGGGGTACTGTGGTGATAAGCTTTCTGGTTAAACAAAAATATAGGTGATTGCAGTAATAATCATGCAGATAACTTGGTGTTTTTTTTCTCTCTGAGAGGCCTGGCATTGGTGTTCAGAGGCAGTGTAATTTCAATAGAAGTAATGGGGACTTGTTCTGAATGTGCAGATGATTGAGGAATAGACATTGAGGTTGAGGGTGATGGTGAAGAAGAAGATACGTTGGTTGACTCAGGAGAGGTATTAAGGTGATTGGGTACTAGAGACGATAAACTTTCAGAAGAGTGTTCTGAGCTGATATGTGGAGTGAGGCTGGGCTCAAGGTTTGGAAGGTAAGCTTCTTCACCAAATCTAGAGTCAAAGGTATAAGGGATAGGTGGAAGAGAAGTAGGTGGCTTGGGTAAGTAATGTGATGAGTGTTCACATGAAATAGGATGGATTCTTTTGAAAGGAAAGAAACATTCATCAAATTCAACATTTCTGGAAATAAGGATGTCCTTTGTGGTTAAGTCTTGTAGAATATATCCCTTGGTAGTATAGGACATGCCAAGGAAGATGAATTCCCTGGATTTGGGATCAAACTTTCCTCTATTTTGTTGTGTGTTGAGGGCAAAGGCCAGACATCCAAATATTTTCAAGTTCTGGTAAGATGGAGATTTATTAAATAACAACTCAAAGGGTGTTTTATTGGCTATGATAGGGGAAGGAATCAGATTTATAAGATAAAAGGCATGTTGTATACAAAATTCCCAGAAATGTATAGGTAAATTGGCTTGGAATCTCAGGGCCCGGGCAACATTCAAGATGTGTTGGTGTTTTCTTTCTACCAGCCCGTTTTGCTGAGAGGTATATATGCAACTTGTTTGGTGAATGATGCCTTTATCAGCATAATAAGAATCCATTTTAAATTCCATGCCATTGTCTATTCTTATGGTCTTTACATTCTTCTCAAAATGAACAGACACATATGTGCAGAAATTTTGCAGAATGCTTCTAGCTTCAGATTTTGCTTTTAACAAGTAGACCCAAGTGTATTTACTATAGTCATCAACAATGGTAAGAAAGAAATGTTGGTGATACATAGTATGAAATTTGTAGGGATCCCATATATCCACATGAAGTAAAGAAAACGAAGAAACAGACTTAGAAAGAGAAACTGGAAATGGAACTTTTCTTTGTCTAGCAAGAGGGCATATATGGCAGGGTACAGACACAGAAGACTCAATAACTTTAGGGTCCAACTTGTGGATTTCCCTTATTCTAGAACTTGAGACATGTCCAAGTCGTGAATGCCATAAAGAGGCCTTGGACTCTGAGGCAATGGATGCAACTGTAGGGGTAGAACTGTTGACATAATGTTTCAGTTCATCAGTATCACTTTCTGACAGCTTTGGTGAGCCACGGAGCTTGTATAATCCTTGACTCACTTTAGCTAAACCAATCATCTTCGCAGATTTCTGTTCATGGAATGAAGCAATGATCAGGAAAAAAAACTTATATTGTGTTGATTTTGTCTGACAAGCTTACTGATTGAAAGTAAGTTGAAGCAAAAGGAAGGGACATGAAAGACATTATTGAGTTGAAGTTATTGATTAATGATGACTGTACCAACATGTAGAACATCGACCAGAGTATTATTAAGCAGTTTTACTTGAAGAGACTTGACTGAATGGAAAGAATCAAATAGGCTAAGAGAGCAACAAATATGATCACTGGCACCTGAATCTAAGATCCATACGTTTAAACTTCTGTTTAATACATTACCTGCCGACTTACCATTAGCAGGCAGCTTCTGAGCCGACATTAGAGCATGCATAACCTCCTCTTTATCTTCCTCAGCAGGCTTACTCCTGTGTCCTCTTTGTTGGTGTACTTTCAGCATATTCATCAATTGCAGGTATTGATCCTGTGTAAACATCACTGGTTCCTGACTTGATGTTGCTTGTTGCGGCATTTGTCGTATCATTCCTTCATTATCTGCATAACTGTTTTCTGCCTCACATTGAGGATCATCAATTCCAACACAGTTTATCCTTCCCTTTGGTTTATATCTCAGAGGGAATCCATGTTTCATGTAGCACTTATCCACTGTGTGTCCCGTGTATCCACAGTGTGTACATACCAGACGTTTAACATTTCCAAACTTCTGTGCACCTCCTCTATCTCCTCTGTAATTCCCTTGACCTCTCCTTTGAAAACTTGATGTTTGTCCAGGAAACACTGAAGGAGCATCTCCCACACTCAACATAGGAGATGTATTGTTAGCAAAACCACCTTGTGCACCAGAGTACAACATCTTTCTCTCAAATTTTGTAGCCATAGCAAAAGTGGTTTTAATATCAGGCAATGGACTTAACAATAAAACTTGTGGTTTTACAGGCTCAAAATCATATGATAGTCCTTTAATGAACTTGATTACAAAATCATTCTCCACATATTTGCTCACCTGAGCAGTAACATTACAGATGCATCGGTTGCAAGTGCAAGAAGGTAAGATTTCAAAACTCTTAACTCTTCTGAAACTACCTTAAGTCTGGTGTAATAGTCAGTGACTGTAGAATTCTCTTATTTAATTGAATAAAAATCCTCCTGAAGATCCGAGAGCCTAAATGCATCCGCATTTCTATATCTAAGTTTCACATCTTTCCAAATTTCAGAAGCATTATCAATCCACATTATACTTTGTGCAATTGAAGGACTTACAGAACTAGTGATCCAATATTCCACCATATTGTTGGCTTTGATCCACGTAGAATGCTTGCGCTCTCCCTCAGCAGGCTTAGGAATCGTGCCATCGATGAATCCTGCCTTATTTTTCGTCTCCAATGCTCTGTGAATGGTTCTACTCCAACCATGGTAATTCTGAGACGTCAAGAGAGATTGAACCAGAACAAGTGACGGACTATCAATTGGATGTATATACAAAGGATCTTTGTTAGGATCCATTGAACCAAAATTGATGGAACCAGATGTCATGATGTGAACACAGATAGCAACAGATTGTAATCGAATCGAACGCTCTGATACCATGTCAAAATCCTTACAATCCACAAACTTGTATCAATCAGCATCAGATTATCAACGAGATAGAACCGAAATTAAGAGAGGAATATATTTGAGAGAGAATAGAAAAACAATTGAGGGAGATATTTTGTAACCGCTCCTTCAAGAATCAAGAAAGTGAAAATCACTTTTTGGTTACAGCAGGCTTCGGCTCTTATAGCAGAGTGAAGAAGCTGAAATGCGAAATTACAAAACAGGACATTTTACTAAAGCAATCCTATAGCTAAAATAAGGGCATTATTGTCTTTTCACTATATTTAAAAACTGGCGCTAACGCAATCTTCCTCCCTTCTCCTTTCTTATTGTCCTGCAGTGCACTTCTTCTTCCTTCTCCTTGATCTCATCGTTTCACGCGTCTCTTTCCACTCAATTACAGTTATTTCAGCTCCACGTGACATGATCCTCTTTCAGCTCTTAAGTTTCTGCCTTGTATCTTCCTTATTTGTCTAGCTCATAGGTATTTGTATTCATTACTCAACTTTTCGACCAAATGCCTCATGGCTATTTCTCCTGCGTAAGACCTCCTTCTTTGACAAAACGAGAGAGATGAGCCATTTGATTTTGTTTTATTCACCGCTACAGAAAACCTTGTGTGAGCAATAGAATGAAAAGGACCTATATTAATAGTGTGAGAAGATAAGATGAGATGATCTCCTAATACTTTTCTTGTGTGAGTAATAGGAAGAAAGGAATGATATTTATAGTGCGAGAAGATAAAACGAGATGATCTCCTCACACTTTTTTTTAAAAGGGTGATGGATGTTGAGGATGAATTCTTTTGGTCCCACAACTCATGCTGCAATCTTAGACCGTCCGATAATGCACATGCTCTCCCATCAAATAGGTCATGCATGTAGGCCCCATATATTGTGAGAGGACCAAAGATGTAGCTTAATGTTTTAAGACTAGAATATCTAACTCAAAAGTAGTTTTAGAGCGCGTTAAAATAGAGTAGGAATGGAAAAATCCAAATGTGCTTGGCGTTTATGTAATAGAAGTGCGACCTTGTGAAATTCGGACTCAGTTCTAATTTTATGTGTTAAACTTTTTTCAATATACAAACCACATAGAACTGAAATTAGACAATCCAATTTTCTAATTCTAAGACAATACTAATGGTTTCAATCTTTAAAATACTTTTCTATACTTACCTTCTACCTTAAATTAGATTTTCATTCTATCTTAATCCAATCAAAATGTGTCAACACATTTTGGAAGATAGACTTAAAATCCACGTAAAAAGTAAGTATATGAAAGGTAAGTATAAAAAGTCATTTGAAATTTTTTGACCCAAAGAAGATGACAGTTGAGATGACATTACTACTAGTCCATATCAAAACTGCATTCATGTGCAGGTCCCACATTGGAAACTCCCTTGATTGGTCCTAAGACAAGTGAAAATCAATATGGAAGTTAAGTATGTTTAAGTCACAAAATCCTTTGGTGCTAAAATGACAAAATCAAGATAGGAAGTTAAGTACGTAAAACTCACTTAAAATCTTTTGGCCCTAAACATGACTGAAAGCCTACATGGAATGTAAGTATGTCTAATTGTTTAGAGATCGATGTCTCACAAAAAGGTTTCAGTTTTGTATCTTACATACATCGATCAATCGATGTCTCTTTTTCAATAGACTGATGTATATCGATCGATCGATGTCTCATTATTTATAGATTGGCGTCTCATAGTAAGGTTTCGACTTGGAACATTCACGACATTGATTAATCTATATCTCTAACTTTAGAGATTGATGTCACATCGATCGTGTGATTTGTCCTAACTTTAAAGATCAGTATCTCATAGTAAGGTTCCAACCTTGGACAATCCTAATATAGATCGATCAATGTCCCTTCTTGAAACACTAACGTATACATCGACCGATCCATATGAGAGATCGATATCTCACAGTGTCTTTTTCTCATTTTGCTTTAATTTCCAAGTATGGACTACCTTTTTAACTCTTTTAAAATATCTCTTAACTTCATCAAAATATTTTATATTCCAATGCATACCCACAAATTGCACTATTACCCACAAATTGTATTAATTCAGCTTTTCTGAAAACATTATAGTCACTATGTTACCATCTGAATAACGAGTTATCACGGACTTTTTTTTCGCCATTAACGTCCCTTACATGTGTTGGATTTTGGTATGAAATTCATAGTGAATAAAAATTCATTCTACAGGATCAGTATTGGTGTGCGGTTGCATAAAACATTACTAATTCATAGTGTGACTAGGAAATTAACCAATGACATTGATTGCACGGTTATTCCTCTTTCCAATTTCAAAAATATTTCTACCTTAGACATCAAAAACTGTGTATGATTCAGGCAGATCAGCCTCACATTACCACCCTGAATTATAGGGACTAAGATGACATTTTGAATTCAACATGTTAAGCCCCAAATTTTTTGTTATGTCGTAACGTTTTAAATACCGCATTTTCTTATCATCGGTATATGCTCGCGTGTTAATTTCTTCGGTATATCGATACACTAGTGAATTCGAGAACGAACATTATCAAACATATGATAAAAATTTAAATAAACTTAGTCGGTAACCATTTAAGTGTTAGGCTAAATTAAATCAAATAAAAATACATGACACAATAATTAATACTGCCTAAACAAAATGAATAAAAAAATTGGACATGACAAGATATTTTGGGTAGAAAGAAAAGAAATACACACACACAAAAAAATATATATGGGCGGCCAAGTGGTAGAAAAGGAAGAAGAAAGTGCAGTTAGAAAAATAATCCAACAAATACCAAGTGTAAAAACCAAATGATGGTATTTTGTCCTATTCTACCCACTCAAACTCTTCCATGACTGCCCCCTCCACACATGTAGGAAGAAAGATTTTCTTCTATTTTGTCTTCAACAACACAACAAAACTCTATACACTTTTACACTAATCTTTACTTTTTCTTCCACTTATCCTACATGTCAAACAAGACAAGCCATTTCTCCTCCCTACCCCTCTCTAAGCCGGCCAACCCACTCAAGAAAGACAGGACTTTCTCTTTACTTCCACTCATCACACACTATCATCATACCTAAACCCTGATGCCACCTAATGTAATCATAAAGCAAGAAAAAATCTCCCCTCCCCAAGAAACCCCCACTTGGTCAAATTCTTAAGAAAAGAGGGGAACCCTTTTATCTTACCCCACTTCACACTTCACACTTCTTACATTTCATCCAAACTTCCTCTCTTCTATCCTCCAAGAAACAAAGTCTTCCACTTCTCTTTTTTTCCTCTCATTTGGCCGAGAACTCCAACAAAGCAAAGGGGGAAGATTTTCTTCATTTCATCTCAAATCATCCGTACCAAGTTCCAACACCCTCTTTCATCCAAGAAGTGAAAAAGAAGGTTGTAGAACAAAGAACCAAGGAAGAACAAGGTAAAAACTTTATGCAGACTAAGTCAAATCCTTCCTTTTATTTACCTTCATAAGTTGCTCAACAACCCTCTCACTTTGGATTTGAACTCGTGGCCCCCAAGGGAAGAAGGAGAAGAGTTTTTCTTCCAAGCTAAGTGAAGAATCCTTCACTTTAAATTTGGAAAAGTGAGAAAGACAAGTATTCTTCATGGATCCTTCATGGATTTCCAAAGGTTAAGTATATATGTTCATATAAAAGTTGGATCATCCATGTAGTATGTTCAAGGTTTTAACCACAAGAATATGTAAAATTTATGTTTATACGTGATGTATATATATGTTGTATATTTACTCCATAAAAATCGGCCAACATGAGAAAAATGGATCTTTATGTATAAATAAAATGAGATGAGTGTTCTTAGGTGATGTATATAGAAAATAAAGAATGAAAGTGAAGTCATATGTTATGTTAAAAAAAGTGTACTAAGAATTTAACTTTGATATGTTTGTTCATGTATTTTTCTATGATGATCATCAAGTATGTATCTTCTATGAAGTTTTGATTTTTATATGTTTTGATGATCTTTTTTTTAGCATGTTTATGTATGCATCATAACCATGACCAATATACTAGGTCACAAAGTGTTGTTTTAATGATCATCATTTTCATATATATACATACACTACCAATGGGCATAAGGCCATTTTGGCTCCTCATTTGAGCTTCATCATCCATCTTCATGATGTGTATGTTAATGATGTTCATGAATCAAAAAGTTCACTTTTCATGGTTTCCATCATCTTTATGTTATATGTATTTTTCATTATGTTCATAATCTTGAAAATCATCATACTGATATAAACTAGTATGTACATGGTTTATATAAATGTCAAACTCATAACATGTATGTAAAATAGGAAAAAGATGAGATTTATGTGGTTATGTGTGTGTATAAATCGGCCATAAGACCAAAAATGTACTAAATAAAATCGTGACATGATATGAAAATTATATATGTAAGTATATATATACACACACGGCCATAAGGCCTAAACATGGGTAAACTAAGTCGTCACATGCTATGAAGATATACACACACATATATGTAAGCATATACACATACACGTCATCAAGGCTTTTTGTGGTATAAATCACTTTATTACATGTTTATGTATACATATATGTATTATGTATAGCAAGATATATATGATGACTAAGTCATGTATTTTTATGTGTCATGTAAAAGTAATTAGGAAATAAGTGTTATGAATACTTAAGTGTTGAATATGAGATTACATGTGGAATATACAAATTAAGAAAGTGGTGCTCGGTGAAAAATTACAAAAAAGGGGGGCTGTTTTGGGTGCTTGGACGAATGGTACCTCATTAGGAGTAAAAATGATATTTTCTTTAAGTTATGACATGTAGGATGTAGATAAGTGATGGACATAGAATGACTAAATTTTAGGATGACCAAAATGACCCTTAAGGGTGAAATTCATGACCCATGAAATAAAAGTTTGCGAATTTTTTTTACCGCATCACTTGTCTTAAAAGGTTTTACGCATAACGAATAATAAATACGAGACCATTGATTCCAATGAAACATGTCATGTTATATTTATGATTATGTTACATTGGGACCAGAGTGGTAGGTGTCGTGGGCATATGTTATCATTATAACCGAGTGTAACACCTTGTCCAGCATACAGGATCTCCGTCATAATGCGTCACCATTAGAGCATGTACTTATGTTTTATGTTGTACATGTTACTATACGGGGAACCATTCGGTATGTCATTCGTTATTATTATTATGAAAAGTGCTATAACCGTTTATGAAAATGTTATGTCTTCATGTTTATGAAAATGCTATGTTATGCATGTTTATCGAAAAACATGTTATGATTTTATGAAAAGTCATGTTTTTAAATTGTTATTTAAAATGAACCATGTTATGACCATGTTACCATTAAGTTATTATTAACACATCCTTAAGCCTATGATGTTATTACGTTGACCAAGATAGGATTTATGTATTAAAGTGTAGTTGATATAAGTATATGACCTTAGCTTAGGACATGGATTACAAATTAAGCATGGACATCTATGTGACATTTTATGGACTTAGGTTGAAGAATAAAGTTCATTATGTTATGATGTTAAGTTCATATGTATTACATCTTGCTTGTTTATATTTATATTATGTCATTTTACTTGCTTAAAATGGAGACGCTGTTAGGTCCGAAACACGCTCTAGGGGGGGTGATAGAGTGTTTGGCAATTTTTGTGGAATTTTCTTATTTGGCTCAACTCAAATGGAATTCAAAATCAAAGCAAAAATGGGAGGTGAGAAATAATGAATGAGTACACCGGATATAGAGCGGTTCGAATCGTAAATGATTCTACTCCACTACCACTTTGTTGCCAAAGTGGATTTTCAACAACTATTCTTCTTATTAAAGATAATAAGAACAACCACATCAACACTTACACTAACATCTTAGTGTAAGCAATAACAACAACAACAACTTCTTGCACAAAATACACTTGTTCAACAACAGCAACTACAGCTCTAAGCAAGAATAATTTCTTGCTACCTCACAACTTCAACAAAGTTCCCTCAAGAACTTTCTCTGGGTTGAAGGAAATAATGGGGTTCACACTTTCTCACTAGTCTAAACAAAAGCAAGAGATCAAATATTGATGGTTCCTCTAGTGTTAGACTCTATATATACAACAATGAAGAATAAAGAAAGGCTTAACAAGCTTTAAGCACTTTTACAAATATGAGAAAACTATATAACAATGAATAATGAAGCTTGATGATGGTGAAAGTGTTTATTTGCCTCATCCAAGCTTCTTCCATTTATAGAAGATGTTTACCACGTTTTGGAGCCTTCACCATGTCTTCAAGTCAATCTCCTAGTCATGAAAAATTGAAAATAGCCTTTAGCCACCATATGGAGTCATTTGATCTTCAATAGCCACCCTAGAGAATCTTAGACATGGATAAAATAGTCAAGGAAGCATGTAGTATGTTGGAGTAAAATCCACAAGAAATTTGAGCAAGATTAGAGAGAGAAACATCATATTTTTGAATTCTGGGGACGTCGATCAATCCATGTGCCTGTGCTGAGAGATCGACGTCCTCCAGAAAGTCTGCGGTTTTTGAAACTGCAACACATCGATCGATTGATGTCTCTCCTTTAAGAGACTGATGTACATCAATCGATCGATGTCTCTTGCCTGAGAGATCAATGTCTTTTAGTAGCTTTCTAGTTTTGACACTGCCTGACGTTGATCCATCGACGTCTCTTCCTGAGAGACTCTCGTGACGTCGATCGATCGATGTCCTCCTGGCTGAGAGATCGACGTTAGACAGAAAGTTCCAAACTCACACAATCTCCACATGGATCAATCCATGTCCATTCCTGAGGGGCTGATGTATACATCAATCGATCCATGTGAGAGATTGACGTCTCACAATGTGTTTTTCTCATTTTGCTTCAAACTTCAAGTGTGAATTTCCATTTTAGCTCATTCAAAACATCTTTTAACATCATCAAAACATTTCATATTCCAACAGATGCGTCATATTATGTTCAATATGTTATTTATTTTATTACCCCACCTCCCCATGCATGATCCACACGACACATCCAGTAGGACTACATACTGAGCGATTATGTCCATCGCTGATACTTGCCTTTAATCATTTGCAGATGACAGGATTCCCGATATCGGATATATCGAGGACATGCCTCGAGTAGATTATCCGTGAGCGAGAAGTATGCCAGGACTTATCTTTTGGGGATTTATGAGATGATTTAGATCATGATGTACTCATGTTATTTTGGTACTTTGGACTTTATGATTGTACCATTGATGACGATTTGTATGTTATGCATGTCGTATGTTTATTTTTACGTTGCTTCCTCTTATCGATTCATGATTCATGTCGACATGCATATGTATGTATCGACGCCTTGTACTTCTCGTAGCAGATTACCAACCCTAGTTTCGGGTGAGGCGCTACACAACATGTATCTAGAAATTAAACTCACTCATGCCATTAATAACAAATAGGAAAAAAGGAAAAAAAAGTGTCTGACTTCTTCTCAACAGTTATTTAGAAATTAAACTTCCTCATGCCATTATTATCAAAATAAAGCAAAAGTATCTGACTTCCTTTGTTTTTTTCCTGACCATAATATTTTTCTATAATAAAAACTTTTTCATGCATTCATTTGCCTTCTAAAATTTTTAAGCCGCATTTAAGTTTTTTTGTTTCAGCTAAGATTATTTCGGAATTTATTTTGCCTTTTTTAAAAAAAAAGTTTGAAGAAAATGATAAACCTTCTAAGGATTTAACACAGATTTATAAACTGTAAATTTTATATTTCTTTTTCAAATTTGATTCGCATTCACTGCATAAATTTGTTTGTTTTCGTTTGAGGAGAAAATGTCATACTATATAAACATAAGGCCCATATAATTTTTAGAGACAAAACAGTATTCTCTTGATATTTTTTTCTTTTAAGATAAACTAGAGCTACACACACAGACACACATGTATATATGTGTGTATATATGCGTGTGTGCATGTGCATACGTATATGTATATGTGTGCATACGTATATGTATATGTGTGTATGTGTATATATTTACATATGTATAATAGAGTTAGCTAGTCTCCCTCTTCATAGATTATAATAAAATATATATATAATTTTTTGATGATTGAAACCATTAACAAAAAAAAAGAGGAAATTTAATTAAATATACTTAAGGTCATAAGTGGGACATAAGACCAGGATATAAGGTACATAGTTTCATGGGATCAAAAGGTTTCAAGAGACTTTGAACATACTCACATTCCATGTAGGCTTTTAGTCATGTTTAGGACCAAAAGATTTTAAGTGATTTTTACATACTTAACTTCCTATCTTGATTTTGTCATTTTAGCACCAAAGGATTTTGTGACTTAAACATAGTTAACTTCCATATTGATTTTCACTTGTCTTAGGACCAATGAAGGGAGTTCCCAATGTGGAACCTGCACATGAATGCAATTTTGAGGACTAGTAGTAATGGCATGTTAATCGTCATCTTCTTTTGGTCAAAAGATTTCAAATGACTTTTTTATACTTACCTTTCATATAATTACTTTTCACATGGATTTTCAATCTATCTTAATCCAAAAATGTGTTGACACATTTTGATTGGACTAGAATGAAAATCTAATTTAAGGGAGAAGGTAACATAGAGAAGTATTTTAGAGATTGAAACCATCAGTATTGTCTTAGAATCAGAAAATTGGATTGTCTAATTTCAGTTCTATGTTGTCCGTATATTGAAAAAAGTTAACACATAAAATTAGAATTGAATCCGGATTTCACAAGGTCGCACTTCTATTACATAAACGCCAAGAACATTTGGATTTTTCCATTCCTATTTTATTTTAACGCGCTCTAAAACTACTTTTGAGTTAGATATTCTAGCCTACATGAGTGACCTATTCGTTGGTAGAGTAT
The DNA here is from genome assembly GCA_036186865.1 of Eustoma russellianum. Lineage (NCBI taxonomy): Eukaryota > Viridiplantae > Streptophyta > Magnoliopsida > Gentianales > Gentianaceae > Eustoma > Eustoma russellianum. The sequence goes on along the minus strand of AP025048.1, from coordinate 36,886,357 downwards.
GTGCATTATGGGACGGTCTAGGATTGCATCATGAGTTGTGGGACCAGAAGATTTCATCCTCAACATCCATCACCCTTTAAAAAAAAAGTGTGAAGAGATCATCTCAATTTATCTTCTCACACTATAAATATCATTCCTTTCATTCTATTACTCACACAAGAAAAGTATGAGGAGATAATCTCATCTTTTATTTCTCACACTATTAATATCATTCCTTTTCATTCTATTGCTCACACAAGGTTTTTTCTAGCGGTGAATAACACAAAATCATATGGCTCATCTCTCTCGTTTGTCCCTAATCTGTTTCATCATAGTGTTATCAGGTGCTGTTCTCTTGCATTTTTTGAATATAAGTTTGATTATCATCTACTTTGTTCTTTGAAGGATATATAAAAGCAATACAACTGTAGGCCATTTTATCTGACTTCTCTTGAGTCATTGCCAGTCATTGATTCTTCCATTTAGTGGAGAACGAAAAACAGAATCATCAAAATCATTCCAACAATAAAGTTAGGGTTCTTGAAGCTTTCTTGAAAGCTCGGGTAGAAATTGAATTGCTTGAAAAACTATATCGTTTGAACTGAGAAGTTAACTATTAAACTGCATGGATTCACCTGCTAAATTCTCATGCGCCCTGCACTGGCGGAAACCTGAATGATTTCTTTTCTTTTCTCAAACAAAACGACAAGGAAAAGGAGAGTAGTGCTTCATTTCTTTCTTAAGCCCTTTTCTCATGATTCTAACCACGTCTCTTGGATTTTCTTTTTGTCGTGACCAATTTTACAACATGATTCTGTCTGTTTTACACTTCTAAGACTTCTTATACTTTGTTAAACAATTTGTATCATAGTTATTTGTTACAAGTTAGAAACCAAGTCATGACTGATTTTTTTACTGTTTATTGAAAATCTAGTCAGCGGAACAATGGCGATAGAGGCAAGCGAGGCAGATGTGAAGGCCAAAAGATGTCCGGTAATAATTGGTGACTGCAAATGGGAGGGCTGCAATTTCCCATGTTGTGACAGTCAGTGCAAGAAGGCCTTTCCAAACCAAAACCCAGTAGCTACTTGCTATGGGGCCGGCAAATGCTCTTGCACCCATGATTGCAATAGTGCTACTTCTTTATTGTAAAAATTTGGTTGTATCACATGAGAAATTCCTCATGGGGTTGAAAGGAATTTGCACTTTTCCATTCTCTACACCTTATACATAATATCAAGGGCTACTTTTGTTGACTCCGCTTCTTTTTTACCCTTCACATCTATTTCATTTATTTTCATGTTAGAAAGCTGATTCTAATTTAGTGATCGTCTCAAAGAGAAAGACTAAACTAAGCATGAAAAGGCCATGGATAGATGATCATTTTTCAGGACCAAAATACGTCAATTCTATTTTATCCACCTACAAAGTGGCGGAATATAAAATGTTTTAATGAAGTTAAAAGATGTTTTAAAAGAGTTAAAAAGGTAATCATACTTGAGAATTAAAGCAAAATAAGAAAAACACGCTGTGAGACATCTATATCTCACATGGATCGATCGATGTATACACCAGTCTCTAAGGAAGAGACATAAATTGATCTATGTTGAGATTATCCAAGGTTGGAAACTTAATGTCCAACATTGATCTCTCAGTTTGAGAGACATCGATCAATCGATGTGACATCAGTCTCTAAGGTTAGAGACATCGATCAATCGATGTAGTGAAGGTTCAAAGTTGAAACATTACTGTGAGACATCGATCTATAAATAATGAGACATCAATCTATCGATGTGCATCAGTCTTTTGAAGAAGAGACATCGATTGATCGATGTATGTAAGGTACAAAACTGAAATCTTTCTATGAGACATCGATCTCTAAACAATTAGCATTGATCGATCGATGTGTACATCAGTCTCTCAAGAAGAGACATCGATCGATGTATGAAAGGTGCAAAACTGGAACCTCACTGGAAGACATCGATCTCTCAACACAGACACATTGATTGATCGATGTCATCCATGATTCAAATTTTTATTACCGTCGAAACAAAATTCAAGGGAGATCTAAAGTGTTTCCTCTCTCCAATCTTACTTAAATTTCGTGTGGACTTTTCCCTGACATTAACCATGCTTCTTTGACTATTGTATCCATGTCTAAGATTTTCTAGGATGACTTTGGAGGACCAAAATACGTCAATTCTATTTTGTTCATAAAAGATGTTTTAAAAGAGTTAAAAAGGTAAATCATACTTGGAAATTAAAGCAAAATGAAAAAACACACTGTGAGACACGATCTTTCACATGGATCGATCGATGTATACATCAGTCTCTCAGAAAGAGACATAGACCGATCTATGTTAAGATTATCCAAGGTTGGAACCTTACCGTCCAACATTGATCTCTTAGTTTGGGATACATCGATCGATCGATATGACATCAGTATCTAAGGTTAGAGACATCGATCGATCAATGTAGGGAAGGTTCAAAGTTGAAACTTTACTGTGTGACATCGATCTCTCAAAGTTCGAGACATCAATCGATTGATGTATATATCAGTCTCTCAGAAGAGACATCGATCGATCGATGTATATAAGGTACAAAACTGAAACCTTACTGAAAGACATCGATCTCTCAGCAATGAGGCATCGATCGATCGATATATACATCAGTCTCTTAAAGAAGAGACATCGGTTGATCGATGTATGCAAGGTGCAAAATTGCAACCTTACTAGAAGACATCGATCTCTCAACATTGACACACCGATCGGTCGATGTCATCTGTGATTCAAATTTTTATGACTGTTGGAACAAAATCCAAGGGATATTTATGGTGTTTTATCTTTCCAATCTTGTTCAAATTTGTAGACTTTTTCCTAACATTAATCATGTTTCCTTGACTATTACATCCATGTTTAAGATTCTTTAGGGTGGCTTGGAGGATCAAATCAATACATATGGTGGATAAAGACTATTTGGAAATTGTCAAAACTTATGATTAAGTTGAAGACTTTGGGAAGGCTGCAAAAACGTAGCTTACACCTCCTATAAATTGAAGAAGCTCAAATGAGGGCAATGCACACTTTCATCCTCTTGAAGCTTCATATTTCATTGTTATAAAATTCTCTCACTTGTAAAAAAGTGTTGAAAGCTTGTTATGCTCTTATTGCTTGTTCTTCATTATTGTAAATTGAGAAAGTGTAATCCCCACTACTTCCCAAAACTCACTGTGAGAAAATTCTTTGAGAGAACTTTGTTGAAGTTGTGAGGAAGCAATAATTCGTTCTTTCTTATAGAAGTTGTTGATGTTGCTGCACAAAGTTGTTTTGTGCAAGAAGTTGTTGTTGTGGTTGCTTACACTAAGTTGTTAGTATAAGTATTGTTGTTGTTCTTCTTATTAAGAATAATAAGAAGAATAGTTGTTGAAAATCCACCTTGGAAATAAAGTGGTAGTAGAGTAGAATCATTTAAGATTCGAACCACTCTATATTGGGTGTATTCATTCATTATCTCTCATCTACTTTCTTTACTTTTGGAGTTCAATTGAGTTGGAATTAGCCAAAAACGAGAAAATTCTGCAAAATCTCCTAACATTCTATTCACCCCCCTCTCTAGAGTGAATGTCACGGACCTAACAATTGGTATCAGAGCCTAACCTTGATGGTTTGGCCAATTTTTGCAAGTATCAATGTTAAAGATCATGGAAACGACAACCTCTTCATCTTACACCTCAACTTCCAAAACAACTGCATTATTCTCAGCCTCAAACACCAAAGCTCCTATGTTTGATGCTCAAAACTATTATCTGTGAAAATTTCGAATGCTAAATTATTTGAAAGGTTTGGGTTTGATATATTAGAGTTGTTATCAAAGGAATAGAAGTTCCTATGATCACCAACTCAAAAGGAGAGTCAATGTTCAACGATGAGGATGACTACACCGATGAAGAAAAGATAATTCGACATTCTCTTCTGTGCTCTAACTACTACCAAGATCATAAGACTTTAAGGTCTTGAAATAGCTCATGAAGCATGTAAAAGGCTAGAAATGATACATGAAGGGACTGAACAAGTAAGAATGGCCAAAAGATTTATGCTCATTAAGGAGACGGAATGTTCGATATGAGGAGTGGCGAAAAGATTTAGGAGACAATTGACCGATTTACTCAAATAGTGAATCAACTCTCCATGATTGGCAAGAAAATCTCAAATGAAGATCTTGTCTCAAAACTTCTCAACTCTTTGCCAAGAGAATGGACACTGAATCCAAAAATCTCAAGACTCTTGATGAACTGTCCAGTTTTACTCACTCATGAAATTCTTATTGATGAGAAAAACAGGATGAATCCTATTAAGCATACACATGCATCACACAAAGGATTGGTGGTAAAGTCTGATGAGTCGGATGAGGAAGTTGCTCTTCTAGTTAGAAAATTTAGAAGAGTAGCCACAAGAAACAAGGTCCAATAAAGAAATTTCTTCAAGAAACCACCCAAGAACAAAGTATCAAATGAAAATTGCTATAGATGTGGTCGACTTGGTCATTTCGTCGCCCATTGCCATGTCAAGGAGCCGAAAAGCAAGACAAGAAAGTCTTTTCTTAAAAGAAGAAAGCTTTAAATACGGAAGTAACGGCATACTGTGATCTTCTTTCAGAATCAGAAGGAGAAGAAAATGAAGACAAGGATGTTGGACTTGTTGCACTAGTTGACAATCCAAAGACACAACACACTTGTCTCATGGCAATCGAAAATGACCTTAAGGTAAATTCTAATTCTTCTAATGTCAATTTAAAAGATGAAATAGGAGATTTACAAGATGATTTTGAAAAATTAAATTTAAAATACAAATACTTGAAAAAGAATTTAAAAAGTGCATATTAGAAAACAAGAACTTGCATGATAAGAATATTTTGATTTACCAAGAACATGATATCATACTTACCATGCATAAGATCGTATCTATAGAGAATGTGCAGATTAGGAAAGATTGTGAAAAATTAAGAATAGATTTACAGAAATTAACCAATAGAAAAAGTAATTTAGATATATTACTTGGAAACCAAAGGATAAAAAATGATAAATCCAGTTTAGGATTAGTCGCTCTAAGACTGAGTACTTGCACTGTAATTTCAGCGGCTCAGCTGACGATGAGAATAGCCAACTCACCATCATGGGTCAAGTGGTCCCAAAGGTAAGTAAGTTTAAGTACCTAGGATCATTTGTACAAAAAGATGGAGACATAGAGCGTGACGTAGCACACCGAGTTCGGCAGGTTGGTGTAGGTGGAGGGCGGCCTCAGGGGTGCTGTGTGACAAGAATTTTCCAATTAAATTAAAAGGAAAATTTTATAGGGTGGCGGTGCTGCCGGAAATGTTATATGGAACAGACTACTGGGCCATCAAAAGGACACAGTCACTGAAGATGGAAGTGGCAGAGATGAAGATGCTGAGGTGGATGTGTGGGCATGCTAGACTAGACAAGATAAAAAATGAGGTATACAGAGAAAGGTTAGGTTTGACTAGTGTAACAGATAAGATAAGAGAGGGAAGACTGAGATGGTTTGGGCATTTCAAGAGGAGACAAACAACGGCGTCTGTCATAGCAATTGAAAGCCTCAATGTAGAAAGGAAGAGGAGTAAAGGCAGGCCCAAACTGACGTGGGATGAGCAGATTATGCATGACGCTAGAGTTGCACCTCTCTAAGGACATGGTCCAGGATAGGAGTTCATGGAGGCAGAGGATTAAGGTTAAGGAGGGGTAGATAGGATAAAGGGCACCTTAAAGCATACATAGAGGATTAGATTGTAGCTACACTTGAATATGACTTTGCATATTTTGTTTCAGTCTTTTTCCTTCAATTATTTCTACATGTTCACTATTATGACTATTTTAATATCGGAAGACTTTCGTATGTGTTTAATAAAATAGCTTGACTAGTACATATTCCTATTATTATGATATTTGTGCAGGTACATATAGAGCCGGGGGTCTCACTGGAAGCAAACTCTCTATCCTTTAGGATAGATGTATTGTTTTCCTGCCTCTCACCTTCCCGAGACCCTAACGATAGCTTGTGCTATCATTGGGAAATACTGGGTATGATTGAGATTGTATTATATATAGAAGGGCTTAAGTATAATTTGATAAGTGTTCGCCAACTATGTGGTGCTAATTTTAAAATTGAATTTGCGAAAAGAAAATGCATCGTGAAAAAAATGATAAAATCGTTTTTGAGGCTATAAGAAAAAATGATGTTTATAAATTTAGCACACTGATTTGATATCAAAGTTTCATGTCTAGTTGCCAAAAATGATTTGACACAATTATGGCATAGACGACTTGGACATATTAATTTTAAAAAGTTCAAAGAGATTTCTAAAAATGAAAAGGTCCAAGGTCTTCTAAATTTAAATTTCGAAAATCATGGCTTATGTGACACTTGTCAAAAGGCAAAGTTTTTTAAAGAAAGCTTCAAGCCTAAAAGTGAAATCTCCACCACCAAACCTGTATAATTGTTTTATATGGATTTGTATGAGGATATTGGTGCAGCAAGTCTAAGTGGAAAACATTACACTTTTATAGTGGTAGATGACTTTCTAGGTACACTTGAGTCATGTTCTTAGCCAAAAAAATGATACAGGCCAAGAGTTTATAAAACTTTGTAGGAGATTAAAAAACCAAAAAAAAATACCATCAAGGAAATTAGAAGTGATAAAGATGGTGCGTTCCAATAATTTTGTGTATTTAAAGGTTATGGATGCAACTTCTCAGGTCCTAAAACTCCTCAACAAAATGGTGTTGTAGAAAGAAAGAATAGAACACTTCAAGAAGTAGGTAGAGCCATGCTAAATGAATTTGAGCTACCTAAGTATTTTTGGGCTGAAGCGGTAAATATCTCTTGTCATGTAATAAATAGAGTTTACTTGTGATCATCTCTTAAAAAGATTCCTTATGAGATTTGGAAAGAAAGAGTACCCAACATTGGATTTTTTTCAAGGTATTTGGCTGTAAGTGTTGTATACTTAACACCAAGGATAACTTGGATAAACCAGATTTCAAAGCGGATGAAGGGATCTTTATGGGATATGCTCAAAATAGCAAGGAATTTATGTTATACACTAAAAGAACTATAATTGTTGAAGGGTCAATTCATGTTAAGTTTAGTAAATTCCTTAATGATGAACCAAGTCTAAATGATGATGAAGAAAGTTAAAGAATTGAAGTAAGTCATATAGAAAAGTATGATAATCTAAAATGAAATATCTTTATTGATCTTAAGATTGACCCACTTGAAAATTGACCAAAGATAGAAGAAGAAGAAGAAGTAAGAGGTGATACTTCAAATTTACTAGAATCATATAAATATAAGAAAGACCACCCAAAAGAGTTGATATTAGGAGAAACAAGTCAAGGCATATTAACTAGGAGAAAATTTCATCAAAATGCCTTTATTTCACAAGCTGAGCCTAAAAATATAAAAGAGGCTATAATTCATGAAGATTGGATAGTAGGCATGCAAGAAAAGCTAAATCAATTTGAAAGAAGTGATGTTTGGGAGTTAGTGGTCAAACCTAGTGATCATCCTATAATTGGCATTAAATGGGTATTTAGAAATAAAATGGATGATAAAGGAAACATAACTAGAAACAAAGCTAGGTTAGTAGCTCAAGGATATAGACAAAAAGAAGGTATAGACTATGATGAAATTTTTTCCCCCGTAGCTAGATTAGAAGCCATTAAGATGCTTCTAGCATATGCATGTTATAAAGATTTCAAGCTATATCAAATTGATGTGAAATCAGCCTTCGTGAATGGAATAATACAAGAAGAAGCGTGTGTAGCTCAACCACCGGGGTTTGAAAATCATGATTACCCAACATGTATTCAAACTCAAAAAAGGCTCTTTATGGAATTAAACAAGCTCCCAAGGCATTGTATGAGAGATCAAGTAACTTTCTTCTTGAAAACGATTTTTCAAGAGGCAAAGTTGACGCTACATTATTTATTAAAGTACAAGAAAATAATCAATTACTTGTTCAAATATAAATTGATGATATTAATTTTTGATATCTCTAATGATTCTCTTTGTAAACATTTTGCCAAGTAGAGGGAAGGAGAATTTGAAATGAGCATGATGGGTAAACTCAACTACTTTTTTGAACTTCAAATCAAGCAAACTCAAGATAAAGTAAACATATCTCAAACTAAGTATCCCAAGGATCTCCTCAAGAAATACAAGTTTGAGGATAGAAACAGTGTAAGCACACTAATGAGCACAAATACTAATCTTGACAAGGATTAGAAAGAAAACCGGTTGAGGTACCAAAATATAGGGGTATTATTGTTAGTCTACTTTATTTAACCGCTAGTAGACAGGATATTTTACATGCTGTATGTTTTTGTGCTAGATTTCAATGTATGCCTTAGAAATCGCATCTATTTGCCATAAAACGAATTTTTAGGTATTTGAAAGGTACTTTGAACTTTGGGCTATTTTATCTCAAAAATGGGTGTTTTGACTTAAGAGGGTATAGTGACTCTAATTAGGCCAGAAATATAGTCGATAGAAACAGCACTTTTGGGACATGTCACTTCCTTGGAGATTGTTTGATTTCTTGATTTTTCAAGAAACAAAATAGCACGTCACTTTCAATGGTGAAATCCGAATACGTGTCAACCGTTTCATGTTGTGCCCAATTACTTTAGATGATAAACACCTTGAATGACTATAATGTCAAGTTTGACAAAGTACTTATCGTATGTGACAACACTTTAGCCATAAGTATAGCCTAACAGTGGATATTGTTGGAATATGAAAGTTTTTGATGAAGTTAAAAGATATTTTAAAAGATTTAAAAAGGTATCTCATACTTGGGAATTAAATCGAAATGAGAAAAACACATTGTGAAACATCGATCTCTGACACAAATCGATCCACGTGTACATCAATCTCTTAGAAAGAGACATAGATCGATATATGTTGAGATTTTCCAAGGTTGAAATCTTACTGTCCAACATCGATCTCTCAGTCTTGGGAGACATCGATTGATCGATGTGACATCAATTTCTAAGGTTAGAGACATTGATTGATCGATGTAGTGAAGGTTCAATGTTGAAACCTTACTGCAAGACATCGATCTCTCAAAGTTTGAGAAATCGATCGATCAACCGATGTATACATCAGTTTCTCAGAAACGACATCGACCGATCTATGTATGTAAGGTACAAAACTGAAACCTTACTAGAAGACATCGATCTCTCTGTAATAAGACATCGATCGATTGATGTATACATCAGTTTCTCAAAGAAGAGACATCGATCGATCGATGTATGAAAGGTGCAAAACTGCAACCTTACTAGTAAACATCGATCTCTCAACACTGACACATCGATCGATCGATGTCATCCAGGATTCAAATTTTTATGACCGTTGGAACAAAATCCAAGGGAGATTTATGGTGTTTTCTCTTTCCAATCTTGCTCAAATTTCTTATGGACTTTTTTCTAACATTAATCATGCTTCCTTGACCATTATATCTATGTCTAAGATTCTTTAAGGTGGCTTTGGAGGATCAAATCAATCCAAAGGGTGGATAAAGGCTATCTGGACATTGTCAAGACTTATGATTGAGTTGAAGACTTGGGAGAGGCTGCAAAAACGTGGCTCACACCTCCTATAATTGAACAAGCTCAGATGAGAGCAATACATACTTTCATCAACTTCAAGCTTCATATTTCATTGTTTTAACATTCTCTCACTTGTGCAAAAGTACTTAAATCTTGTTAAGCTCTCATTGCTTGTTCTTCATTGTTGTAAATTATGAGAGTGTAAATCTAACACAAGAGGAACCTTACATATTTGATCTCTTTCTTATGTTTAGACTAGTGAGAAAGTGTAATCCCCACTACTTCTCAAAACCCACTGTGAGAAAGTTCTCTGAGAGAACTTTGTTGAAGTTGTGAGGACGCAAGAATTTGTTCTTGCTTATAGAAGTTGTTGTTGTGGTTGCACAAAGTTGTTTTTCAAGAAGTTGTTGTGGTTGCTTACACTAAGTTGTTAGTGTAAGTATTGCTGTTGTTCTTATTAAGAGTAGTAAGAAGACTAGTTATTGAAAGTCCAATTTAGAAACAAAGTGGTAGTATCGGGTTCATTCATTCTTTATCTCGCATCTCTTTTCTTTACTTTGATTTGGAGTTCAATTGAGCTAGAATTAGCCAAAAACGAAAAAATTCGGCAAAATCTCCTAACACTCTATTCACTCTCTCTGCTCCTCTAGATTGATTGTCACGGACCTAACACAAAGGACAGAAAATGCAATGTTGATGCACAAAATGCTGGGGTGACAATATAGCCAGTAGTTTGTGGTATTCAGTTTGTTATAAGAGTGAGATAATTATGAGCCCTTTTTTGGCATGGTCTTACTTTATTTGCACACAGTGTGGTAATTGTTAATTCTGATACAAGAATAAAAAACATAAATTATTTGTACACGCTAAGGTAATTGTGAAATCTGATACAAAAATACCAAAAAAGAAATAACAATAAAATATACATGGTGACAATAGCTTCGATTTTGTTCTGAATGCATGCAAGCAGTGAAGTATGGGATAAGATTCCGTATAGGGTGTCAAACAGGTCGTGTTTCGTGTTTCGTGTTTCATGTTTCCGGATTTTGGATATCAAAGTACCAGACCTTACTTGTTTGCTTCGCGTGTATGGAAGTAAATACCCAAACCTGTACATGTCAGGTTTCGTGTCGTGTATCAGGTATATCCACGAACTTTCCATGATGCTCTGCGCTAATAGTTGATATGCATGTAATAAGAGTAAACCGGATTCAACACCCAAAAGAAAGTTGTAAGGGTGAGGACCAGAGTGCAGTTACAATTATCCCAGCACAAAAGACTCCAATAGTTAAACATTGGAGATGACGAACTTTCAGATACAGAAGTTGCTAAATTCGACTGGGAGTGGTGAGCGCTATTACTATAACATACAAGAGTACACACCAAGTATCAACATCAAATCAACAGGATGATGTGTTATGGCCTATGGGGGTAGCGGCAGCGGAGGTCACAGCAATTGCAACATTTGCGCCATTTTGCAGAGGAGACTGGGATAGGAGAATGGAAGAACCAAGAAGAGAGGGCGGCGGGATAGCAAGGGAGGGAAATAGGGAATGGAATGGGGGATTAGGTTACGTTTTACTTTTTAGGTAGGAATGTTTTTAAATTTATTAATTTACAATTTATATTTGAAATATATTTTTAAAAAATCAGGTATGGTGGGTATAAATGGGTAACATGCGCGTATACTAAGATACGGCCCGTTTTTAGCGGGTAACTTTCAGGTATTACCCAATTTGTATACGAAACCCCACAAGACCATACTCATACCCGCGAAGAACGTGTCAGGTTCCGGTCGTGCTTTTGTGTCGTGTATGAGATTGCCACCCCTAATCTTGTAGACATAATATCTATGAATCATCTTTTACTATATTGTTTATATTTTCAATGTGTAACTATATTCATCCAACATGCCCATTTTAATTTCTAGTCTAATTGACATTTATAAATGAAAAATTAGATGATAACATACGAGATTTTTCATAAATTTCAATAGGAGAAATAGAATAATTATAAGCATCGGTCTAAATTATGCTCCCAATATCTTATTTTTATATTCATGTTTATTAAATTCAATCAATTAAGGAAACGTTATTTACTGCGATTAGCGTCTGATACCAATTTTCACTTTTACCCTTTTCCTCACGCCTCTCACTGTTCTTTTAGAATGCAATTATAATATGGGGAGATGCATTAAATTCGTAATGAAAAGATAGAAATGGGACATTATTTTTGATAGTAGTATACCGGATTATGAAATTAAAGCAGATAGAGTATATCTGTACCCACAAATTGCACTATTACCCATATATATATATTGTACTAATTCAGCTTTTTCTGAAAAAAATATAGTCAAATTGTTACCATCTGAATAACGAGTTATCAGGGATTTTTTTTCACTATTATCATCCGTTACATGTGCTGGATTTTGGGATGAAATACAAAGAGAAAAAATTTCATTCTACGATGGAGTGAGAATGGTTTGGATTAACTTCAAAAGAAGTTTGAAAAGGCTGAAAGTTATTTTATGTCTTGAAAATAAAAAAAGAGTGAACAAATAAAGAAATAATTTTGATCTTTACATATATCTCTAAAGCAGATATTAATATATACATCAATCTCTATATAGATCAACCTATGTATTCATAAATCTCTCAGCAATAACATCATGGTTGTGCAAATTTGGAACTATACTGTAAGACATCGACATCTCAGGTTAAAGGACATCGATCGATTGATGTATACATGAGTCTCTCAAAGAAGAGACATTGATTCATCGACGTATATGAGGTGCAAAACTGAAACCACATTGTCCAATATCAATCTCTCAGCCTGAAGATATCGATCGATCGATGTACATTAGTCTTTAAAATTTGAGACATAAATCGATTGATGTAGCCCATAATTCAACTTTTTATGGCCGTTGGAATAAAACATAAGGAAGATTTTAAAGTGTTTTCTCTCTCCAATGTTACCCAAATGGATTTTGGACTTTCCCACAAAATCTATAATGCTTTCTTGACTATTATAAACATATTTAAGATTCTCTAGGGTGTCTATGGAGCTTTAAAAGCAATTATAGGATGGTTGAAGACTATTTGGACATCTTCAAGACAATTGATGGAGCTGAAGACTTTATGGAGGTTGAAAAAACGTGGCTCACACCCTCTGTATATTGAAGAAGCTGAGATGAGACATATAAATACTTTGGTTCTCTTCGAGCTTCATCCCCTGTTGTTATAAAAATCTCTGAATGGAGCAGAAGTGCTTAAAAAGTATTCATCTGTTGTTACTTTGATTTCGTTGTTGTATTGTGAGAGTAACAGTCTAGATCAAGAGAAACTAAACATGTTTGATCTATTGCACATGCTCTACACTCATATGTAAGTGTAATCTTACTACTTTCCCAAAACTCGCTTGGTGGAAGTTCTTCTGTAGAACTTTGTTGATGTTGTGAAGGAACAAGGATTGTTTCTGGCTTGTAGCTGCTGGTATTGATGTTGCATAAGGTGTTTATGCAATAATTTGTTGTTTCAATAGTTGTTGCTTGTACTAGTTGTTAGTGTAAGTGTTGTTGTTGTTGTTCTTGTTCCTTAATAAATATAATAAGAAAAGTTGTTGAAAATCCATATTGAAAACAAAGTGGTAGTATGATAGAATCGAATAGAATTGAACCCCTCTATATTGTATGTCTTTGTGCATTTTTTCTATTCTCTTCCTTTCTTACTTTGGATAACAATTGACTGAGCTTGAACAAAATCAAGAGAAACATGAAAAATCGCTCAATACTTTATTCACCTCCCTCTGAATGATTGTCACGAACCTTACCATTGGTATCATAGCTTAGCCTGGATTGCTTGACCAATTTTTGCAAGTAGCAATGTTAAAGATCATGGTGATGACAACCTCTTCCTCTTATAGCTCGACTCCCAAACCAACCACTTTATTCTCAACCTCAAACACTAAAGCTCATACTTTTGATACTCAAAACTATTCATTGTGGAAGTTTAGAATTATGAATGATTTGAAAGGTTGCAGATTTGACATATAAGGAGCAGTTGGCAAAGGAATCAAAGTTCCTATAATTACAAACGCAAAGCGTGAATCAAAGTTTAAATGTGAGGATAACTAAACCGATGAAGAAAAGATCAAGTTTGCTATAAATAAAAAGGAATTTGATGTTCTTTCAAGTGTTCTAACAATTACCAAGCTTGTAAGAATTCAAGGTCTTGAAACAACCCATGAAGCATGGAAAATGTTAGAAATGATCCATGAAAGAACCAAGAGAGTGAGAATGGCCAAAAGGCTATGCTCATGTGGAGTATGAAATGTTTAGTATGAAAAGTGGTGAAAACATTGAGGATACTATTGACTGATTCACCTAGATCGTGAATCAACTTTACATGGTTAACAAAAAAATAGCAAATAAAGATATTGTCTCAAAACTTCTCAACTCTTTGCAAAGAGAATGGACAGCCAAAGTAACGGCCATCACCGAATCTAAAAATCTCAGGACTCGTACTCTTGATGAATTATCTGGAAATCTCTTACAACAATACACAACAAGCATACCTAGTATATCTCAACGACAACGAAATGGGATGGATCCTATCAAGGCGTCACATGTATCACACAAAGGATTGATGGTACAGTCTAATGATTCAGATGAAGAGGTCGCACTCCGTGTTCAAAATTTTAAAAGGGTAGCAACAAGTAACAAACCTCATGCAAGCAGGTTTTTCAAAAGTTCACCTAAAGACAAAGGTGAAAATGGCTATAGACGTGGTCAACCAGGTCACTTGATTGCAAATTGCCACATCAATGAGACACAAAATCAAGATAAGCAAGTCTTCTTTCAAAAGAAGAAAGTCTTAAATGCATAAGTAACCACATTGGATGATCTTCTTTACGAATTGAAAGGTGAAGATAATAAAGGTAAGGATGTTGGACTCATCGGTCTAATCGATGATCGAAAAGAACAACAGATTTGTCTCATAGAAACCAAGGATGATCCTGAGGTAAATTCTACATCTTCTAATGCTGATTTACAAGATGAAATATTAAGACTTAGAAGATGATTTTAAAAAGCTTAAAGTATAAACACTTGAAGAAAGAGTTTAAGGAATGCATATTAGAAAACAAGAGCTTGTATAAAAAGAATATTTTGATTTATCAAGAGCATGATATCAAATTACAACGCAAAAGGCCCTAGCAATAGAAAATTTGGAGACTAGGAATGAATGTGACAAGCTAAAACTAGATTAGCAAAGATTGACAAACGACAAAGATAATCTTGTTCAACTACTTGGTAATGAAAGCGTTGGAAATGATAAATCAGATTTAAGACCTGAAACTTCTCATCCCAAAGTTGAAGCTATTGTTGAACTTACGCCATTAACTCAAAAGAAAAGGTCAACTATTAAAACGATTCAAAATGGTTCATTATCTCATGAGTAAAAAATGCACCACCAAAGTGACAGCTACTTTAGATACAGGTTACTTTATTTTTTCTTTGAGAAAGACTAACCACTCAAGTATGAAGAGTACATTATCCAAATGAAAAAGACCATAAACAAGACAATCTACAAAGAGAAGAGCTAACAACAGCTATAATAAAGAAAGCTCACACATTCAAACAACCGGAGGAAAAAGTTACTAAAAAGTCTGTTATTTTCTACATTAATCAAGGGCACAACATTATCAAATTCTTGTATCTATGACAACACAGCAAGGCAAAGAAAGGATGTCCTTCAGCGTCACCATTAAGGGGATTTCATGGATTCCAAGGCGCTGGAGGAGGTGGTGCATCTGCAAACATACGTGGAATTGCCGAAAACATGGTGTTCTTATCAACTCCAACACTCTTTTCACCCGAGAGCGCAACGAGGGCAGCAACAAGGCCAGCATTGCCTGCTAAGGACGGTTCTGTGTAGTTGTTATTCTGACGGACGTCATGAAAACCGTCGAACTTATCAGGTCCAGCCACCATTGCTCCAACAATAGTATTGGGATTTGGTTTTGGTGTGTCCCTCCATTCATATCCACCTTTGCAGCTGTACTTGATTTTGTTTTTTGGGATTGACGCAGCTCTATGGTGGACATGTTTAGGATAATGGTTGCCAAAACCGACAACATAGCTCATGTTTCTCGGGTTTTTTCCCAGGATATATGAAATCTGAAAAACAATAGGTATAGAGGTAAGTTTGTGTCACCAAATATTGACGCTTAAGAAAATCCAGAATCAAATTAGCGAATGCAAATTTTAAATGGTCGAGGTTAACAAGCAAGCATCCCCTTAGTTTCTCAACCAACAAGAGAAAAACAGGTAGAGATACGTATTTGATACATCAATGTTCACTGTGTATGTAAACGTTACTGTCCATCCACAGCTGAAATGTAATGGCAACCATGAAGGGTTGTGACAAACTATCACATAACATGTCGACTTGGTGTAATATATTTATCCCAAGGACACAAATAGGTGCGCGAGAACTTATTACATATACTACCCTTGAATTGAAGCGATTATAACAAGTCACTAGTTCCACCAGAAGTACACATGGAAAAGAACAAAGTAAAATACTTCAAACGGTTCCATACCTGGGTTTGAGCAAATTTGCGCAATTCATCATTGGAGAAGATATCGGGTCCGCACTTCCACTCGGGAGTTTTTTCAGCTTCAAGATAGTCGCTGAACAGAGTGGCCAAGAATGCGGCATTCACTACATACTGAAGAGGCTGAGGTCTTCCACGGTTCAATTGGATTAAGCCTCCTGAAGGCAACATGATATAAAAACTTAATCAGATCCTAGCGAGAGACTCAATCACATGAATATCCTTGCAATGCTAAAAAATGCATACCTCTTGTTCTGTTGAATGAGGTGAAGTACGGCAGGTATGAGCACATGACGTTGCCTGCTTGGTGGTGGAAGGTTCTCAGGATTTCTTCATAAGGATAACCCGGGCTCAAAAATAATCTTAAACGGGTGAGAAGCAACTACATGGGGAAAAAGGTACATTGTTTGTCAGAAGTTTACAACCCTGTTCAATATACTCTTATCAATGAACATACCTGAGCGCCAGGAAGTTTGTTATCCCAGCTGAACACACCATAATCTGGGCCACGCAGGAAAGCACCAGCATGCTTTGCAGTACCAGGAGTAGTAGCCAGCGAAAGATATGACAAGTCACCCGTGGCGTAGTACAACCAGGCCGCACCCCATACAAATTCGTCCCAATAGCTGGTTGAATTATAAAACTCACCAGCATCAACAACGACACTGTATCTGCCACGCTGCGACCTTGAGAACTGAAACAGCCCTCTGGCACCATGCACAAGTTTTGAAGAATAGGCCTTGTCGTCCTTGAAGACGATTGATGCAGAGGCCAACGCAGCAGCCATTTCAGCAGAAAGATCTGAACACTTACTGCATTGACCTACAGGTCGTTGGTAATCAATGTCCTCCGGACGCATCCAACATGTGTGGTCATTTGGAGTTTCCGCCTGATTCTCACTCCCATCACCCACCTGTCAGATAAAAGGAAAAAACACTTTCTTTGAGGAACTGCTAGAAGTTATTTGGGAAATTCCTATAGGAAAAATGAAATACTGAAGGGATAACTCAGTAACAAGATCATGAAAATTTAACAGATTCAGGTTGGTCAAATAGCCAGCTTACTTTGATTGTTCAGACCAATGGCATACCGCATAAGCAAAATTTGATAGGCTTGTACGTGTAGCGCACGACATGTGTGACTTAAGTTACATATCAAATACATGTGGACTTATGCATGTTATATATTATAGGTTACTAATGATACATATTTGTACATATCCACACGTTAAGTGATCAGTTCAGTATATTAGTGGATACGCAGTGTAATCTGAATGAATCACTAAATGTGTAGACAGTCATATGGTTACAGTCCTTGATGGTAGGACTCGTAAAGTCAAGACCGTATTAATGACATCTGATCTCTGAAAAACAAGAATCCACGAATATTCTTCTCGAAGTGTTAAATATTGCCGTTAAAATATTCTCAAACTTAATGCATAAAAAATGGACATGCACGTTTTACAACATATCTGCATGTTGGAGAACTAACCTGCGCTACAAGCCGGTCTACAGTATCAGCAGAAGAGTCGAAACACTTCAGGAAGTAATCTGTTCCCCACTTAATGATCTCTTTCACATGGTTGAGCTCCCCAGCGGCTTCATACTTTGGGCCGTATTCGATCACACTCCAGCTCAACATTGTCATTGCGAAAGATTGTGGGAAATTGAATTTAATGGCGTCTCCAGCATCGTAATAACCACCCACTAAATCTTTAATCGCTGAAGAACCATCAGATTTCCCATCATTTAAGCAGGAGTCCCCTCTCCATGACACATTATTACTTTTGGGTAATTTTCCAGCTGAGAAAACCAAGTCAGAATGCATTAAATTCAAAAAGACCAAAAAATAAGAAGAAATAGGACAAAAAAATTTTTGATTTACGGGAAATGAAGCTTCACTCACAACGTTGGGCATTAAAAAACATTAGGGCGTTCCGGAGAGCCACAGTATAGTTGTCAGGGGGCGGCGGATGGGAGTGGTGGCGGGGAAGTGTCTTGACAAGCAAAACAATCCCATTTAACATGGCAGAAACTAAAATTAACCCAAGAATCCAAAACAAGAACTTCCTGCTAACAACTACACAACCCAGATCCACGTTTCTGGTCCTCGTCAGCTCACGAGGAGCCAACAGCCAGCCTCTCCGTGTTTCATCAAGATTTCTAGTCAGAGATGCTCTGTCCGAATCTTGTAGACTCCTTTCATCATGTGTAGCTGAGTCTCCAGCTTGAATCTCCAAAGACCCTCCCCATGGTTGTCTCCCAGACATGCTTGTTTTATCTTACTCTGCTGCAATATATTTTCTTGATTGTGAAGATTATTGATGGATGATGGATTTTGAGCTTGAGGTTACGTGGGTATATATTAAGGTGGATGTGTAGTAAGGAGTAAAAGCATGTGCTAATGGGCAAGTGCGTGTTAGGTGCTAAGTCTACCTCAGTTGCTAATTATGGGGTTTAAGACATTGCATGCAGGATATGTGGCTTAAGACATGAAATGGGGAAGTTTCTTTCTTTCAACTTGTTAGCAAAATGTTGAACCCAACCCGAACACCCCCATACCCCGGTCCGACAAGGCAGCTGGGAAGATGTAAATCAGGATGGTCCGTTAAGATGGAGGCACATAACACGCAGACCCATACTAGGGACCCACCCTCAAGACCCATATTGGAGTCTGAAGGTAAGGCACCCACAATGCAGGTTGGGGGATTCGAACCTTGCACTTTGTTAGCAAATTTGCACCTCTGAAACTAACTGAGGTATGTCCTGCGGCCTCTTTCTTTCAACTTTCTATACCACTTGCCATGCATACGGCCTGGTATCACCTTCCTTCTTCTGGGCATTTCTATCTTAGTCACTGTACAAGTTTAACCTAAAAACCCTGCATAGCTAGAATGATAAAAGCAACGTACGTGTATCTTTCTCTTATATGCTCTCTTCTTCTTATTCAGCATTATTTTCAAGTAGAGATTAATCTCTCTGAGACACTAAAATAACGAGGTAATCTGTTTTAATTGATGTTTGATGAAATACTTGTTTGACTATGCGCGTCAATATTTTTGAGACGAGGAAGTATAATGCATAGATGTATAGAGTTTCAGCATGCATTAAATCATGCATTTGAAATTTAACATTATATGTATTGCTTTTTCCTCCTTGAAATAAAGTCATTCTAAAAGTCTCTGCCTGAGGGGAACACTTTGTCCTTACACACAGCGCTGCAGTGTTAGATGGTTTGCGGGCAATTAGCATCGACCTCTATGGCACATAAGAAAATGAGGTTATATGTTTTACATTTGATTCTTTTTTTTTCATGTTTTATTTTTTTAAGGTGCACATATTATGTATCATTCATTTAGTTGTTAAAACACTTAGTGTGGCATGAAATGGTATATATAAGATATCATGACAGAATTGAAGGGTAGTTGACACCTAAGATAATAAATGCACCCTACATATTCTTGTGGGGAGAAGCGGTTCATTTGAATACCTATTCTACAAGGTGTAGAACGTATATAAAACTATAATCTGCAAAATATTATGAAAGTTATTGAATATCTTATAGCTAAAGGATTCTTAACAACTACTATAAAGTGTCATATAAAGCATTCTTAGTACAATTTATTTTGATTCTTTTTATCTAGGAATACTGGATTTCAAAAAAGATTGCCAAGATTAGTTTTTTTTCTGTTCAAAAAAAAAATAGTTTGTTTTCAAATCAATTATTTACAAGGATGATCCGCCCATCTCTACCTCCTTAACTTCAAGCTATTGCATTTTAAGGTATATTGTCTATCAAATCCTCTTAGTATTATACGATACAATTAACATGTTACAATATGTGAATCGTCAATGTTCAACCAAAGGTCAGAAAACCTAGTTGACATAAAATGTTATCATAACTTCACCACAAAAAAATTGTGTTTTGGCGACGAAAAAATCACCGACGAACAACTATTAGTCGTTGTTTCGTCGGTAATAGCGACGAGATTGCGACAAAAATAATGTGGTCGCTAATTGCGACGAAAGTACGATGAAATTTGTTGTCGCTAATAGAAAAATAGTCAGTCAGGTGAATTACGTCGGTGTCCCGTCGCTATTCTGCGTGTTTCGTCGCTATTCTGAGTGTTTTTATTCGTCGGTGTTTAGTTTGTAACGGTTCGTCGCTATGTCGTCGCAATTGTGTCGCTAAAATGTATAAAACAAATTCGTCGTCCACTAAGTTCTTGGAGTTGTGTATCGTCGTTTTTTTGTCAATGAAACCCGTATGTGGCAAATGTTTTGAATTACTTTCCGTTGGTAATTCGGTTTGTTGTTGTGTCGTCGCAGATACATCGAGAATCAAACACGTGTATTGATTAAGGAAAAAGAAAGCGGTAATTGGGAAAAATACTCATTCATTTAATAATAAGAAGTTACATTATGAAACGAAAATAAAAAAAAAATCTAAAAAGAGATGCGGAGATGGGCCGTTCACTCTTCGTCATCGGACGAAAGAGTGGCCGCGACATTCTCCGCAAACTCTTTGAGAAGGCGCTTGAGCTTGTAGTATCTAAATTTCATCTTCCGCAGCCTTCTAGTCATGTAGTGCAGTTGCCGAGACTGCTGATGCATGTTTGCCATCAGCATACGGAAGTCGGCGTCCTGCACCGGCATTTGTTCTTGATCATCCTGATGCGGCGGTGGGCCATAGACAGATACAGAACCCTCTCGCTCAACCGATGGTGGTTGAGGAGGAGGCCCTTCTGGAGGGGCACTGTTTGCCCGTCCACCACGCCTTGGGGTTCTTTTAAAACGACGCGGCATATTTTGATTATTTATAACGTTCTATGTGTGTATGTATAACAGCGGATGTTTGGGGTATAAATAGTGAAATGAGCGACGACATAGCGACGACATAGCGACGCAGTGAATGTGACCGTTGGGAATGTGCAGTGAAGTGCAGTGAATGTGCAGTGAAGTGCAGTGAATGTGCAGTGATGACCTTTCGGAAGTTATAGCGACGACGTAGCGACGAATTAGCGACGTATGTTTATCGTACGATGCAACCGTTGGGAACTGAACTGACACTGCCGAATAGCGACAACTTGGCGACGGAATAGCGACGAAACGCGTCGAATAATGTGAAGAGACGTTTTCCGTCGCTGTTTCGTCGGTAAAGCGTCGGTAAATTCAAAAAAAAAACCGCGAAGCCCGTTCTTCCCATTGTATTTAGTTTTTCCCTTTTTCGTCGATACGGTTAGTAGGTTTTTGTCGTTCTATTAAGTTTCGTCGAAGATATAGTTAGGTTTCGACGATACGGTTAATAGGTTTTTGTCGTTCTATTAAGTTTCGTCGAAGATATATATAGTTAGTAGGTTTTCGTCGTTGTATTAGGTTTCGTCGGTATATAGTTGATGTTTAGTCGGTGAATTAGTCGGAACAAATTTTTCTTAACCACATTTCGCGTATACAGGTGCGTCGTCAGGATTCGTAAGAGATTAAACACGTGTTATAATTATTAAGAAAACAAATACGATATTAAAAAAACAAACTTCATTAATATATAATTAAAAATTAAAAATTACAAAATATAATAAGAAATATTTAAAAAAAGCTAAATAGCGAAGAGTAGCCACTCACTGTTCGTCATCCGAACAGAGAGAAGCTATACTCTCCGCACACGCCTTCAGTTGGCGTCTCAACTGTGCAGATTTGGATTTAATCCGCATCTGCCTTTTATCTATGCAGTCGAGACGCTCTTCCTGAACCGTGACATGGGCCTTCACCTCATCTAACATTTTCCACAGATCTCGTACTTCTGTTTGGAGTTCGACAATTTGTCGATCCCGGCGATCAGAGGTCTCTGGTGGGGGAGGAGGTGGGGGAGGAACAGTTGAAGAAGAAGGCACTTCAGTTGGCGGTGTTGCCGCCCTACCACCACGTCCACCACGTCGTGCTTGCGCTTTAGTACGAACCATTTTGGATTATAAAATAGTTGTTTTATATGTTGTTGTGGGCACACGCTGATCCACTGTGTTTATATAGTGAAATCAGCGACGACATAGCGACGAATTAGCGACGCAAAACATCGTAAGTTGTAAGCATGGGGAACTGGACGGACTGTCTTTTACCGACGACGTACCGACGACTTAGCGACGAAACACGTCGTACGGAATGAAGAGACGTTTTGCATATCAAACGACGTGTTTCGTCGCTGGTCGTCGGTACGTCGTCGGTATATGTGTTTGTTTGTGTCCGGGATTTGTGTTTCTTGTTCGTCGATGTTCGTCGCTAAGTCGTCGGTATATGTGTTTGTTTGTCTCCGGGATTTGTGTTTCTTGTTCGTCGCCGTTCGTCGCTAAGTCGTCGGTATTGTCTTATACTGGGAACGATAAAACCATTGTATTTCTTCTTCTTCTTCTCTTCTCCCATTCTCCTCTCATTTCAAACACATCAATCATCAATTTTGAACGAAAATACAGAAGTGTGGAATTTTGATTTTTTCTACACACGAAAAAAGATAGCTGCTGTTAGTTTCAAGGTGTAGCGAGAAAATGGATCCGAGGAGAAGCGATAGAAAGTGGATGTACCAGAGAGTAAACAACGGGGAGTGGTGTTTTAGATTTGTTGAAGGTCTCGAAGAATTTATTGATTTTGCGACGAGTAATGAAAGTGGAACGCAGATTAGATGTCCGTGCAAGAAATGCAAGAACCGTAAATATAAGGATCCGGGTGACGTGAGGGTTCACATATTGAAACAAGGTTTCGTCCACAATTACCATACATGGTACTGTCACGGCGAATATGAGGGGGGCGTCTACATCTGCAACTGTACACGTCGAAGGGGGACCCGGTCAGGTTAATGCCGAAGAAATAGGCGAGGGATCTCACAACCCATACATGCAGATGGTGACAGACGCAGCCGCTGGCGCATTTACCGGAGAGCAGTTGTTACAAATGCAGGATCCGGATGAACAGCCGCGTACATTCGTGGAGGAAGATCCGAACCCTCAGGCGAGACAGTTTTTTGAGATGCTGAACGCCGCCAACACGCCGCTGTATCCTGGTTGCGGTAGTCACACACAGATGTCCATGATCGGTCGGATGACGAGCATGAAGACGGAACACCGCATGACGGAGAGATTGTACGATGGGATGTGTCAGCTGATGAGGGAATCTCTTCCTGAAGGGAACACAATGGTCGACAGTTTTTATTCGACGAAGAAACAGCTGCAGGCGTTGGGACTGCCGGTTCAGAAAATCGATTGTTGTTCAGAGGGGTGCATCATATACTGGGGCATCAACGAGGATAAAGACATGTGCAGGGTCTGTGGGACAAGCAGGTGGAGAACGAACAAAAGAAACCGGAACGTGCCAAGAAAACAATTTTACTATTTACCTCTCGCCCCTAGACTGCAGAGGCTATACGCATCCGGTGCCACAGCTAGCCAGATGAGGTGGCACGCGGAGCACTACACGAAAGACGGTGAGATGTGCCATCCATCTGACGGCGAAGCTTGGAGGACGTTCGATGCGACGCATCCGGGTTTTTCGTCGGAGACAAGGAACGTTAGGTTGGGTTTATGCACCGACGGGTTCAACCCGTTTGGACAGTCGGGAGAGCAGTATTCGTCGTGGCCTGTAATCGTGACGCCGTACAATCTACCGCCTTGGATGTGCATGAAGAAGCCTTACATGTTCTTGACTGTGATCGCACCAGGTCCTAGGAATCCGAAACAGAAGATCGACCTATACCTGCAGCCGTTGATACAGGAGCTGAAGTGGTTATGGGAGTTTGGCGTGGAGACGTTCGATGTATCGACTAAACAAAACTTCCAGCTACGCGCCGCGCTGATGTGGACGATCAGTGACTTCCCGGCTTATTCTATGTTGTCGGGGTGGAGCACAGCGGGGAAATACGCTTGCCCTTGCTGCATGAAGCAAGCGAAGACGATGTCCTTGAAACATGGACGTAAGATAAGCTGGTTCGACAGCCATAGGAAGTTCCTGCCCAGACGTCATTCGTACAGAAGGAACGTGACGGCGTTCATGCCTGGCATTGTCGTTAAGGACACAAAGCCCGAGCTCCTCACGGGTGCAGAGGTGCTGCAGGAGATAGACAGTTGTGGATTCGTGGGGGTCGCTGATGATCCGGACGGCAGTCACAACGAAGACCTGGCTCGTTACTGTATCGGGTGGAAGAAGAGAAGCATATTCTGGGAGCTTCCATACTGGAAGAGCAATATGATCCGACATAACCTGGATGTCATGCATATTGAGAAGAACGTGTTTGACAACATTTTCAATACAGTGCTGAATGTGCCAGGAAAAACAAAAGACAATTCGAAGGCACGACTTGATATGCGCGACCTCAACATGCGACCGGAGCTGCATCCCGTTGGCACATCATACATGCCGAAGTCCTCGTACACGCTGAATGCGGAGCAGGTCAGTGCGTTGTTATCGTGGCTAGGGACGGCTAGATTTCCTGATGGCCATGTTTCGAACCTGTCGAAGAACATCGACGTGAATAAACGCGGTTTGCACGGGATGAAGAGCCACGACTGTCACGTGTTCATGCAACGGTTGATGCCCATTGCATTCCGCGAGCTGCTTCCAACCAATGTATGGGAAGCAATTACCGAGATGAGTCAGTTCTTCAGATGTCTTACAGCCACGAGACTCAGGGCGGATGATATGTCAAGGCTGGAGGGCGAAATCCCAGTGATCATATGCAAGCTCGAAACTATATTCCCTCCGGCCTTCTTTGATTCAATGGAACACCTGCCAGTTCATCTACCATACGAGGCACGTGTTGGTGGTCCTGTTCAGTACAGGTGGATGTATCCTTTCGAGAGGTACTCAGACCTTTTATGTGCATGACATTCTTATGTGTCTAAGCGATATGCATTTGAACATATATTCACTATATGAACAGATATCTCAGGCATTTGAAGCTGAACATCAAGAACAAGGCGAAAGTCGAGGCCTCTATGTGCAATGCCTATCTGACGGAGGAAGCATCGACCTTCGTGTCTCATTACTTCGAGCCAGATGTCCCGTCGAGGTGCAGAGATGTTCCCCGGAACGACGACGGCATTTCCAGATCCGGTGTCCTCCCAATATTCACACATCCGATCAGATTTCACGGACAGGGAAAGGAAATGATATTGGGGGACAGCGAGCTGAAGATTGCTCATTCTTATGTTCTGCGCAACTGCCGTCAAGTCGACCGTTTCCAGAGGTATAAACGATTTCCCATTTTATTTTGTAAATACCTTGCGATACTCTATCCATTATGTTACAAATATATACAGGGTACTCATTCGTAATTTGCTTCAGCTTGTTCGTTGATTTATTGCAACACCGTTCACCGGGTATATCGAGCGATGCAATAAACAATGAGTTAGATTCCAAGTTTGCTGATTGGTTCAGGTGGCATGTAAGTTTAGTATTTGCCTGTTACGTGTACGATATGTGATACACATTTATTGCCCCGTTGATGTATATTTACTTGTCCTTTTACAGGCGAGCAAAGGTCATCTGGCTGACGATGAGTACGGTTACATTCTGACGCCAGTAGCCGAGGGTCCATTGAACAGAGTCACGCGACACGACATGTGTTTTGTCAACGGGTATAGATTCCACACAGTCTCCCATGCCAGCCGAAAATCATCGGAGAACAGCGGTGTGTGTGTCAAGCGTTATGACAATAGCCCGGACGAGGATGACTTCTACGGCTACCTTACTGACATCATTGAGCTCGAATATCCCGCATTGCCTATAAAGCGGGTGGTCTTATTCAAATGCGAATGGTACGATCCAACTCGAGAAGGTTATCGCGTTGGCACAAAGGTCCACGACCAATATAAGTTGGTAGACATACACCAAGGGCGACGGTACAGAAAATACGATCCATACGTTTTGGCTAGTCAAGCGTCCCAGGTGTACTATCTATCGTATCCAACAACGAGGATGAATGCGAGCTCAAAAGACTGGCGAGCTGTGTGCAAAGTGAAATCGAGCAAGTTTGATGTGAGTATACAGACAGTTTCAGATGGTATGGACGCCGCATTTCAAGAAGAAAACCCGTCCGTTCTAGATACGACACATGTTGAACTGCACGACCTCCCTCTAAATGACCCCAACGGCGGTTTTATCGAAATTCATCTCAACATACAACCGCCTGACAATATTGAAGACGTAGTCGAAGACGAATACGAGGATGAAGAGGACGACGAGCATGTAGATGAAGATGAAGATGAAGACGAAGATGAAGATGCGTATGAGGATGCAGATGACCAGGAAGATTGACGTTAGCCAAAATTTTTTATATATACCTCTTTATATGAAAGTGTGTATGTGTTGATGCACTTATATTCATGTATATACTACTTTATATTTTGTATTATTTTTTTTTCGAAAATGATAACACCGACGAGTTACCGACGAAATGTTTCGTCGCCAAATTTGAAATAACGACGACCCATGAAAAATAGCGACGAAACTAAATAGCGACGGACGTTCCGTCGCTATTTCGTCGCAAAATTTCGAACATAAACTGAACTCCCCCTTCTTCTTCCCCATTTCCCTCCCCCGCAAAAAAACTCCCCCCGGCCTCCCCCGCAAAAACTCTCCCCCCTCCCACCGGCGAACTTCGCTCTGAGGACCCCCGGCAAAATCTCCTCCCTGCAACGGTTAGTTTTTCTTCCTATTTCTTTTTAAATCATTTTAAGTAGGTATAGATTGAATTCTTTGTTGTGGGTGTTGGTGGTGGGTTGTGGGCGGGGGTGGAGGGATTGTGCTGGGGTGGAGGGATTCGGGCTGGGTGGGGCGGTGTGGGACTGGGTGTTGGATGGGACGGCGGAGGGTGGTTGTGGGTGGGGCTGCCTGGCTGTGGATGGGGCTGGTTGTGGTCGGGGGTGGGGGTTGGGTGGTGGTGCGGCGGTGGTGCTGGGTGTGGGCTGGGGCTGATTGTGGTCGGGGTGGGGGCTGGGTTGTGCGGGGGTGGGGGCCTGGAGCTGGTTGTGGTCGGGGGTGGGGGCTGGGTGGTGGTCCGGCGGTGGTGCCTGGGTGTGGGTGGGCTGATTGTGGTCGGGGTGGGGGCTGGGTTGTGCGGGGGTGGGGGCTGGGTTGTGCGGGGGTGGGGGCCTGGAGCTGGTTGTGGTCGGGGGTGGGGGCTGGGTGGTGGTGCGGCGGTGGTGCCTGGGTGTGGGTGGGCTGATTGTGGTCGGGGTGGGGGGCTGGGTTGTGCGGGGGTGGGGGCCTGGAGCTGGTTGTGGTCGGGGGTGGTGGTGCGGCGGTGGTGCGGCGGTGGTGCCTGGGTGTGGGTGGGCTTGGGTGGCTGTGGGTGGCATATATATGTATATAGTATATATATGTATATACGGTATATATATATATGTATATATGGTATATATATATGTATGTATGTATATACGGTATATATATACATATATGTATATACGGTATATATATATGTATATACGGTATATATATATATATGTATGTATATACGGTATATATATATACATATATGTATATACGGTATATGTATGTATATACGGTATATATACATACATATATACACGCACATATACATATATACGGTACACGCACATATACATATATACGGTATATGTATGTATATGTTTTTAATAGATTTGTAAATGTATGTATATATATGTATATGTATGTATATGTATGTATATGTATAAGTATATGTATGTATATGTTTTTAATACATATATACACGCACAAATACATATATACGGTACATATATTTAATTTCGTATTTAAATATAGTTAAATTTGTAAAAACTGTTTTTAATAGATTTGTAATATATCTTTTGTAATGTTTGTATATAAATATATGTAAAATTATTACAAACTGTTTTTTTTGGTAGAATTATGTATGTATATATATTTTTCCTATTTAAATATATTTATAATTATATAATCTATTTTTGGTACATATATGTATATGGTATATATATGTATATACGGTGTATATATATATATATGCATATACGGGTATATATATGTATATACGGGTATATATGTATATGGTATATATATGTATGTACAGGTATATACGGGTATATATGGTATATATGCACCAATATTGTTGTTAAGGTTGAATTAGTTGAAATGTGGTGTGCTTGGCCAATGAATGATGCATGTAGAAACTGTTTTGTAAGAGGTTTGCATATGATTTTCGGTATGATTTGCATTTGTCTTTGGAGAGGCCATTAAGGCTGGGAAACCTCCGTTTAAAAATTATTAATATGTTCCTCTCAGATCTGATGGCTAGTGACGGTTTACCGACGAGATCCACATACCCACCATCTACACAGGACCTTCAAGGAGAGTTCGATGCGTTCATTCATCAGCATGATACGTATGCCTCGGTTTCGACCGCCGCTCTGGCTGCGGACTCAGACCTTTTACGGTCTGCCGACATGTCCGCACCCCCCAGCCATACGACGCCACCCACACCCAGCGTTTCAGCACCTCATCCGGCGTCTGATGCGGCATCGGACCAGGGTGTCATATCAGGGCGTCGTCCCCTCCCTTGGTCAAATGATACCCATACGTAAGTAATGATTAATTTATTTAACATGTTTTCAAATATATTTCACGCGTTATTTTTTCCTAACAACTTAAACTCTTTCAGGTTTGGATCGGACAATGGCGCGCTTTCCGGTTGCATCACCCGGTCCTTCCACCTGAGGCTTGACCCATCTGGATATACCTGGGGCCGTGTCACCCCGGAGACACGTAGCTTCTACTGGGATGAGTTTCAGGTATTCAAATTTGATGAATTTCACTTTTTGATGCGTAATCAATCATTACTTTTCTAACCACACTTTTATTATTCCTCCGTATGATAATTGCAGAAGTCGTACAGCTGGCCAGCCGACATCGCCCGCGACGTGGAGCAGGCCTGGCGGCATAGGGCCGCCAAACGCTACGGGGACTTCGTCAACTCCCTCAAGACCAAGTCGGAGCGTGACCCCACGTGGGTAAGGCCTGCCTACGTATCCGAGGCCGTCTGGGCGGCGTGGGTAGCAGGGTGGAGGGACCCTGCTTACCAAGCCCGCAGTGCCCGGAACGCGGCGAACCGGCGCAGCGGCAACATACAGGGCCCAGCACCTGCCACACACTCAGGTGGTTCGGTTTCCCACGCCACCACGATGCGTTCTATGGTGAGTATTTTAATATTGGATTATAACGACCTTCATTGATTTCATTGGATTATTTACATTCATCGACTTAATTGGATTATTTACATTCAGTGAGTTAAGTGGATTATCTATATTCGTTGATTACTTATGTTGCGCTGTTGTTTTTTTGGTATTCGTATATGGTTACTTTAAGTTGGTACATGTGATTTGACTTGGGAGAGGCCTTTAAGGCCGGGATACCTCCGATAAACGAATAGGTCATGCCGAAATTTTTAAAAATTCTGCATATCACTAACATATTTTATTTCATTCTTTCAGCAACAGGAGACGGGGGAGTGGCCAGCCTCCTACGATCTCTTCTACAAGACGCATCGGAAGAGAGCCTCCGACGGAACGGAGGACTGGATCACGACGAAGGCCCGCGACATCAGTGTAAGTAGATTACGATTTCATTTGTTTTTTTCCTTAGTTTGTTTTATTGCTAAACCATAACAATTCATATTCTCATTTCAGGACGAGTACAACAGATTACTCGCTGATAGGGGCGAACAGGCCGACAAGAACCGCGCTTATTGGGATGCGGTTCGGACCGTCGGCCCTCAGAATAAGAAGAAGAAGGAGGTGTACGGGGTTGGATCAGCAGCGCCGCGATTCTTTCCCGAAGTTCTGCATCCAGGTGCTTCCTCTGAGGCCAGCACCTCCGCGCCTTCTGCGACGCCAGAGGATATTTCGCGCCTGGAAGCAGATAATGCGGCGCTGCAGCGTGAGATAGAGTCCATCAGGACGAGGCAAGAGGAGAGTTTACAGGCACTGCAGTCGCAGCAGCAGGCGATGCAGCAGGCGCTTCAGCAGGCGCTTCAGCATGCGTTTGAGCAGGCGCAGCATCAGACGATGCAGGTGCAGCAGGCAACGAACCAACAAATCTTCCAGCTGTCGCAGGTCGTCATGACTTTCATTTCCAACTCATCGCAGCCTCAGCCTCAGCCTCAGCCTCAGCCTCAGCCTCAGCCTCAGCCTCAGCCTCAGCCCCGCCCTCCTGATGGTCACTCTTCTCCGCATGATCCCCCTCCATCTTCCTCTTCATAGTTTTTTATTTTTTCATTGTTTGTACAGTCTATTTCATTTGTTGTATTGACATTTTCTTTGTATTTTTATATATTCTATCTGACAATTTTACGGATTCTATTTCGTTTGTGTTGTTTAATTATACGAACTTGAATGCGCAAATACCGTATTACTGTATAATATTTGTACAAATGATTTAATATACAAAATAAAATATATTATAGAAATTAAATAATAATAATAAAAACTCTTTAATTACTAATGTATTAATATTATTAATAAATCAAAAAAAATTTAAAATTTAATATTAAATAATGTATTTAAAATAATTATTAGTAAATTTAATATTTTTTAAAATAAAAAATACCGACGAACCAGCGACGAAATTGGTCTGTCGCAGATCGGAAATAAAAAAACAAAAATTTAAAATTAGCGACGACAAGACATATTAACGACGACATTTTGCGACGAAATAAAACGGAAACAAAAAATAAAAAAATAATAAATAGCGACGGTAAAACATATACCGACGAAAGTTTGCGACGAAAATATTTGTCGCAGAACATTAATAAAAAAAATAAAAAATACGAAATAGCGACGAAATAATTTACCGACGAAACAGCGACAACAGAATAAAGGTCGCAGACCTGACATTTTCTCGTCGCAGTTTTGCGACGATACACCGACGCAATTTTGTTTCGTCGCAAAACAGCGACGCATTGCCGACGAAATTTGCTTTGCGACAAGCCGTATAACGACATTCTTTTTTCGTCGCTATTTCGTCGCTATATGCCTGTAGCGACGAAATAGCGACGTTTTTTGTCTGTCGCTATATGCTCTTTTTTTTGTAGTGCTTTGAGTTTTATAATATGTATGAATCCGTAGTTTCTGACAAAAGAAATGTAGGGTCCAACAAATTTTCTATGATACTGAAGCTTGATATACATCATTGAAGGTTCATAGTCATGAAAAGCTCACAAGGAAAAAGGATAAATAATTACATATTGATGATATTGTGGAGACAAGTCTCAGCCAAGCTGAACTGAAGTGCCGAACTGAACTCAGGTCAGTCAACCTGATCTAAACAACAAACATGCTGGAAGACAAACCGCCAGCTGAGCTGAGCTGAGCTAAAGAAGAGTGAAGGATGAAGGATAGCCGCGCTGAGCTAAAGGCAAACTGAGGTGAACAGCATGGAATAAAGACAAGACAACAAGCTAAGTAAAAGGTGCTGAGCCGAGGTGACGAGGTAAAGCACAAGACAACAATATGGCCGACCTGCCATACTTTGTAAATATTGTAACTTAGTTTTACTGTACATAGCTGAGCTGAACAGGTAACTAGCCGTTACCTTATACGTTAGAATTCACTGTAGATGAACAGTAACCACTGCAAGTGGTAAAATAGTTTCCTTAGGCAAAAAAACACCACTATAAATAGGAAACAACACTATAAATCTTCATTAACTTTAATGAATGCAAATTCTTTCAATATTCAGCATGGTATCAAAGCTAATCTAATTTAAAACATCTGCATTTTCCATGATCTGTTCTCTGCAATTCTTAAAAATCATCAAAATGACTACACCCTTCAGCCCTACTGAATATACAGAGGACACCTCCACATCTGATCAAGCATCAGGAGTGGTGCGTGTTCCTCAACTCGCTGATGAGTCCTCCATTGTCATCACTAGCCACAAACTCAACGGAGACAACTACCTCTCATGGTCTCGAGGGGCAGAAATGTTCATAGCTGGTAAAGGCAATGAGGAATACTTATATGGGACAATCCATGTCCTATCTGAAACTGATGCAAACTTCCGACTATGGAACTCAGAGAACAACATGATTATGTCTTGGCTGATACATTCTATGCAGCCACACGTTTCTGACGATTTCATGATGTATAATACTGCAACGGAGATCTGAGCTGCAGTCAAAGAGATGTATTCCAAGCAGGACAACATCTCAGAATTATATGAAATCGAAGCTCATCTTTATAAGCTGAAACAAGGCAGTCTGGCTGTCCACAAATACTACACACTACTGACGAAAGCGTGGCAGCAGATTGACTCCTTCGAAGCACATCAGTGGTCTTGCTTCACTGATGCTGCACTGTACAAATAAATAATAGAAAGGAATCGAGTTTTTAGCTTTCTGACTGGACTGAAACCAAAATTCGACACTGCCAGAAGTCAGATTCTGAGTCCTAAACTACTGGCGACCTTGAAGGCTTCCTTCCCAGAAATCAAACACGAAGAAATCCAGAAAAGGTCACAATGGGAGGATCTTCAACCTTAGAGTCCTCTGCTCTGTATACTGAACAGCCAGCAGAAGCCTCTGTGCAGGCTGTTAAACGATACTTTGCCTCTGCTGGAGGTAAAGTATACAAATACTACAAGACAGAAGGCCATATAGTCGATGACTATTGGAAATTGCAGGCGAAGCTAGTCCGAGAAGGGAAACCATCTCTGAAGACCAGCAATGCACCCTGGGGGGCACAACAAAGATCACTAACTGTTGGGTACAGTGATACACATTAGGTCAGCAGCACAAATCAACTCGGAGCAGCTCAGCCAAGCACAACCCACCTCAGCTCAGTCCAATTAGCCGATGTTGAGGTCATTACAAAGGATCAGATTTCCACTCTCATCAACTTGCTGAACAGACAAGGTGGTCGAGCTGAACTATAGCAATCGCAGGCTACGTCCAGCCAAACTCCACCAGTTCATAGATCGCTGACTCTGGGACAACTGATCACATGACAAATAATAGTAATATGCATAATTCATACACTCTTTTTGCAATTCTAAAGAAAGTAAAGATTGCTAATGGAACTTCACTAGAAGTCTTAGGTACATGCTCAGCTGTGATAAAAGATAGATTCTGAAATAGGTCTTGCATGTTCCCAATCTAAGTTTTAATCTAATGTCAGTGAAAAAATTTGCTAGAGATTGTAATTACATAGCCTATTTCTTGTCTACAGAATGTTATTTTCAGGACAACAAAACAAAGGGGATGATTGGCAGTTCTAGAAACATAGCTGGTCTGTACCTATTAGAGTCAGACAACCCAACTTTAACTAGCACAACTGAGCTGCCAAGGAACCAGAATACCATGCACCCTAGAACATCTTTTATATGGGATATTTTATTTTAGCATAATAGACTGGGACATCCCAATTTTGTATATCTTAAATGATAATTGTCATAGTTATTTTGCTTAGCTGATCTTACAAACATAACATGCAAAACCTGTCAATTAGATAAGTAAACAAAACAGAGTTACCCAGCAAAACCACATAAGTCCTTTGCATCTTTTAACTTAGTTCATTCTGATATCTAGTGTCCATCTAGAATTTCTAATCTCAATGGTGCAAAATGGTTTATAACCTTCGTAGATGATCATACTAGAGTAACTTAGGTCTATTTTTTAAAAAATAAAAGTGAAGTCGGACAAAATTTCAAGAGATATGCTGCACTGATTAAAACCCAATTCGCGTGCACCATTAAAACACTAAGAACTAATAATGGGCTAGAATACTTAGATAGTGCAAACTAAAATTCTATGATAGAAAATGGTATTCATCACCAAACATCATGTACTTATACCCCTAAACAAAATGGTGTAGCTGAATAAAAAAATTGACACCTCCTTGAAGTCACCCGAGCCATTATGCTTGCCATGAATTTACCTAAACAATATTAGGGTGAAGCTCTGCTAACTTCCATATACCTAATAAATAGGATGTCATCCAGGACCTTGTTTTTTAAAACTCCTAGAGAAATACTTCTCGAAAATTTCCCATACTCTAAGCTAGTTTCAGAACTGCCACTAAGATTATTTGGATATGTAGCCTATAAGCATGTTCAGCCTGGACTTAGGAGTAAACTGGATCCTAGATCTATTAAATTCATTTTCTTATGATATTCTAATTCACGAAAGAGATAAAAGTGTTATTGTCCAACTAATAGACGAA
Source organism: Eustoma russellianum (assembly GCA_036186865.1). NCBI lineage: Eukaryota > Viridiplantae > Streptophyta > Magnoliopsida > Gentianales > Gentianaceae > Eustoma > Eustoma russellianum. Next base: position 36,851,924 of record AP025048.1, on the reverse strand, counting down.
TGTATGTAACAATAGATGTTACATTTGATGAAAAACATGCATTTTACAGAACCAATGAAGAATAAGAAGAATTAAAGAATAGCGAACATAAGTTACCTAATGTTGAGCACAACTACACAGCCGAGCTGCACACCACAGCTTGGTTGTTGGGCACCTTAGGTCGACACAGCTGACTCTCAACCCAGAATCAATCCTCCTATCATCTCTAATGATCAGGAAGATCTGGGATGTAGCAGCTAACCTGATACACCTGAACAATCACCTCTAATTGAATTATATAAAAATCTTTAGAGGGCACCACCGAGTATGACCATGAAATCCAAATAGAGGACAAACCAATTACACTAAGAAAAGGAACTCAGAAATGCACTAAGAATCCGATATGCACTAAATACCTCATAGAAGAGTATATATCCTACAATAAGTTGAATCCAAACTTTAGAACATTTGTATCCTCACTTGATGAGAAAATTATTCATAAAAATATAGAAGAAGCACTGAGCCGACCTGAATAGAAAAATGCAGTGAATGAAGAAATAAATGCTTAATAAAGAATCAAACATGGGAACTGACTCCCACCTCGGCCATTATAAAACCAGTAGGGTGTAGTTGAATATTCATAGTTAAGTATAACAATAATGGAACAATAAATAAATATAAAGTAAGATTAGTAGCTAAAGACTTCACACAAACATATGGAGTAGATTACTTAGAAACATTTGCACCAGTGGCTAACTAAACACCATTCGATTCATCTTCTCTGTAGTAGTAAATCTAGACTGAGAACTCTATCAACTAGTTGTAAAATCTGCTTTTCTGAACAGGGACTTAGCTTAGGAAGTTTACATGAGCATAGCACAAGAGTTTAATAATGAAACGAAAAAGGATAAAGTCTGCAAGTTAAGAAAATCATTATATGGGCTGAAGCAATCACCTCGAGCTTGGTTCAAGACCTTCACTAAAGTAGTGACCGACCTGAAATCTAACCAGAGCCATAGTGATCAGACACTGTTTTACCAAAGTTTCACCTCAGAGGGAGCTGACCATGCTAATAGTATATGTAGATGATATCATAATTACTAGGAATGATGACCTCGGCATAAACAATATTATAACACAACTATCTGAGCAATTTGAAATGAAGGATCTAGGTAAGTTAAGATACTTCCTATGAATGGAAATCGCTAGGAACAAAGAGGTAATGTTTATTTCACAAAGAAAGTACACACTGAATCTTCTAAAAGAAACTGGTCTGCTCAGATGCAGACCAGCAAACACTTTAGTAGAGACTGGACATAAGCCAAGAGAGCAGTGAAATACTACTCCAACCAATAAACTTTGTTATCAAAGACTAGTTGAAAAGTTAATCTATCACACACTAGGCCAGATAATATTATGCATTTAGTTTTGTATCGCAATATATGCACAGTCCTGTTAATGAGCATCTCCAAACTGCACTTAGAATTTTCAGGGTACCTCAAGAATGCACCAGGACAAGAACTATGTTTCAGAAAGAGCACAGATCGGAGTATCAAGATATTTACAGATGCAGACTGGACTGGATCAAAAACTGACATGAGATCGACTACATGCTATGGAATATTTCTTTGGGAAAACATAGTTACATGGAAGAGCAAGAAGCAACCTGTAATATCGAGGAGCCGTGCAAAAACTGAGCTGAGGGCACTTGCATTAGGAATATTTGAAGGGATTTGGATCAGGAGAGTACTCGAAGACCTTCATATCAAGGCAAGGTTACCAATCCAAGTCTACTGCGACAGTGTCTCTGCAATAAGCATGGCAGAGAATCCAGTTCAACATAACAAATCGAAGCATGTAGAAATTGACAGCCATTTAATCTGAGAAAAGATAGAAGGAAATAAGGTCAGTTTAGTACTTATCTCCAACAAGGATCAAATAGCTGACATTCTCACAAAACCAATTTCAACCAGTATTTTTTAGTACTTAAAGTCCAAGCTTGGTTGTATGAATATATACAACTAAGCTTGAGGAAGAGTCTGGAAACAAGTCCCAGCCAAGCTAAACTGAAATGTCGAGCTGAACTCAGGTTAGCCAACCTGATCTAAGCAACCAACATGCTAGAAGACAAACTGTCAGATGAGCTGAAGAGGAGTGAAGAATGAAAGATAGTTGTGTGGAGCTAAAGACAAATTGAGGTGAATACCATGGAACAAAGACAAGACAACAAGTTAAGTAAAAGGTGCTGAGCCAAGGTGACGAGGTGAAGCGCAAGACAGCACTATGGCTGACCTGCCATACTTTGTATATATTGTAACTTAATTTTATTATACATAGCTGAGCTGAATAGGTAATTAGTCGTTACCTGATATGTTAGAATTCACTGTAGATGAACAGTAACTACTGCAAGTGGTAAAATAGTTCCGTTAGACAGAAAAACACGCCTATAAATAAGAAACAACACTGTAAATCTTTCTTAACTTGAATGAATACAAATTCTTTCAATATTCAACCGATATCAATAATATGAATTAGACTAGTTTGCTTAGGAAAAAAACTATGCAGCTTTGCCGTGTCGTTTATTCGTATAAAATTACAACTCGGTGGAAAATCCTTATTGCTTCTTTCTCTCTAACATAAAAGACTTTGACCAGGTTGGTCTTTGCAGTTTAGGCTCTTTTGATGCTTATTTTTTGCAGCTTTTGTCGAATGCTGTATTTGAATATCTTCTGTACATTAAGAGCAATAATTGGTATATTAGAAAGCTTTCCATTTTGCTACTAGATTTTAATTAGCCATAGTTGTATATCCTTATTTGTGTTGATGTCACAATCCAGTACGGAAGCGGGCAAAATGATGTGACTATGTGTATAATGTTGGAAAATGATGTGACTAAATGTTGGAAAATGATGTGACTATATGTATGATGTCGGGGAGGGGTCGGATTGCTTTGCGATCTGATATACGCAGACTTATCCTGCACTTTTCTATGCAAGAGACTGTCTCCGTAGCTCGAACTCATGAAGGTCAGTGTATGTGTGGGTGAATAATGCAGGAACAGAGAAGGAAAAAGATTGAAGAAGGCTGCGTAGCGGGAGTTTTTAAATAGGATGAAATTACATTTTTGTCCTTTAATTGTAAAATGTATCATTTGTATTAGTAAGGACTTTCTTGTAATTCGCCACCAAAATTCTGTTAAACCCGTAGTATATAAACGGGTTCAACCAATACCCGAAGTAGCGGTTATGCAATCAGAAAATATCTTCTCCATTGCTGGTTACCTTTAGCTGCTCTGCATCTTCCTCACACGAGTTTTCATTTTCACTGTTGCTTAATTTTGTTTCTTAACATGGTATCAGAGCCTGAGTGACTGTAGTTGTTTTGTTCTTGATACTGTCTCTTTTGGTTGAATCATTTTGCTTCGATCTTGTTGTTTTTGAATTTTGATCGTGATGGCTTCAACGAGCAATAACCGAAGTCCAGCAACGGATAATCAGTCTCAGAATATGGTGTTTGGAACGAGATGAAATCAAAATCTAAGTCCTGAAAATCAGTTGCAGAATCCATACTATCTTCATCCCGGTGATAGTCCTACAACTGTGCTTGCGCAACCGCCTTTGAACGCTCACAACTTTCACACTTGGAGCTGTACATCCAGAATGGCATTATTGTTGAAGAACAAGATAGGCTTCATATATGGTACGATTCCTAAACGTCTTGAAATTGATCCTCAATACTCTATTTGGAGACAAGTTAATTCTATGGTTCAGTCATGGATAATGAATTCTATTTCTCAACCTATTGCACAAAGTATCATGTGGTATGATAGTGCTATGGGTATGTGAAATGATTTGGTAATGAGATATGGAAGCATTGATCCTTTTATCAGAATTGTTGGAGAATTTCTATTGTATTAAGCAAGATCTGTTATCAGTAACGGATTATTTCACAAAAATGAAAGTTGTTTGGGAAGAACTTATGTCTTTAAGACCAATACCTGCCTGTAACTACAGAGGATGTAGATGTAATGTGACAATGGAGATGAGGAAATTTGTTGAAAGTGATTGTGTAATCAAGTTCACTAAAGGACTTAATGATAACATTGATCTGGTTAAATCTCAGGTGTTTGTAATGACACCTTTGCCTGATATAAACACTGCCTTTTTTATGGCCTTGAAATTTGAGAGAAAAGTTGTAGCAGATTCTTTTATAGTCCCTGTATATGGCAGCGCAACGTTGATGAATGAGGTAGAAAACATAGAAAGTATGGCTGCCAACGCATTTCTGAAGAAGCAGCAGTTTGGTGGATATAGACAAGGAGGTGGAAGACAGACTTCTGGGGAAATTAGAAGGTTCCAATGTACTCATTGTGGCATGCTGGGACACACTGTAGACAGGTGTTTCAAGAAGCATGGATATCCCCTGGGTTCAATGGTTCTAGATCCAAGGTGAACATGACTGAAGTGGTTGATGTTGAACCTGAGTTGTCTCAAGTAGAAAGGACTGTTCAATCCTTGGTTCTGACACCATAGCAGAACCAAAAATTGTTGAAGTTATTGAGTAAATGTGAAGATGGTTCAGAGGGAAATGCAGGCCATGATGTCCAAGGTGTTGTTCTGTCTGCCCAGGCTGGTAAGATGGCAGGTAACACTCCTACTAATGCCTTAAATACATGAATTTTAGATTCTGGTGCAACTGATCACATTGTATCTCGTTTGTCTCTCTTTTCATCTTACAAACTCATTGATCACATATCTATAAGACTCTATACAAAATTGACAGTAGCAGCTACACATATTGGCACAGTAGTTATTAATTCTTCCTTGATACTCAAGGATATCTTGTATGTTCCAGGTTTTTGCTTTCAACCTTTTGTCTCTCAGTAAGCTTACTTCTAATCCCAATTTACTCATTCAATCTGATACTTGTCTAATTCACGAGCAATTGTCCAAGAGGGTGATTGGTTCAGTTAAGCTTTCATATGGGTAGTACTATCTACAAGGTACCACTGTTCCAAACACTCTGCCAGTTTGTCATGTTTCAAAAGGCTCTCACACAGATAGCTTCCTATGGTATTGCAGGTTGGGGCATGCCTCAACACCAAGATTAAAAGAAATTACAGAAGTGTGTTGATTCAATCTCAGTACAAGATCTTTCATGCCTTATTCCATTTGTCCCTTAGCTAAACTTAGGAAACTGCCTTTTCCTATTTCTTCTTCAGTGTCTAAGAATAAACACCCACCATTGTATGCTCAGAAATACTTCCTTACCATTGTGGATGACTATAGCAGGTATACTTGGATCTATTTGTTAAAGTCCAAGTCTGAAGTCAGGTCCTTGTTACAGAACTTTTGTCAATATATTGCTACTCAGTTTGAAATATCCATTAAAGTCTTAAGAACATAGAATGGCCAAGAGTTTAAGATGCCTGAATTTTATCTGAATCATGGCATGATTCACCAGACCAGCTGTGTGTACACACCTCAGCAAAATGGTTTGTGGAAAGGAAGCATCAGCATATTCTCACAGTCACAAGGTCTTTGAAATTTCAAGCTTGTCTGCCTATGCCATACTGGCGTTTCACTGTCTCAAATTTTGTTCATATCGTCAACATTCTTCCCACTCTTATTCTGCATCACAAAACTCCTTTTGAACTCCTCTACAAAACCAAGCCAACCTATCAGCACCTTAAAGTATTTGGTTGCCTGCATATGCCTGTAATCAGCAACCTATCAGACACAAGTTTACTCCCAGGGCCATCAAGTGTCTGTTTCTAGGCATCCTTTCTAGTATTAAAGGCTATATACTACAAAATATTGAGACCAAACAAATCTCCATATCCAGAGATGTGAAATTTGAAGAACATTGTTTTCCATTTTCCTCAGACTCAAATACCCTTACACCTGATATTCCAGCACAACGGAACCATGATCATACTACCTTTTTGCCTGTCTTTCCAACCCTCACACCTTCTGTCCATTCCAGTCCAGCTCCTACCTGCCCTACACCTGCCTACCCTACACCTTATCATTCTACTCCTATTCACTCTCCTGTGTCACAATCCTTAGCATCATCCACTCCAAATGCTTCACCTTCAACATCTGATTGTCCTTCAAACCTCCCTAACTTTAATCTAGAAATTCCACTGGTCATCAACCAGAAAGATTAGCAGCTACTTTCTGATCCTAATATACCTCACATCTTGGCTCCTGAACCTTCATCACGGCCAACCAGACAAAGACAACCTCCATCCTATCTCCATGACTATCACTGCAATCAATTCACATCATCTGTTTAGTTCCTTTAAACCACTCCTAAGTACCCTTTAGCATCTCATCATTCACTGCATCAGTTGATACCAAAATACAAAAACTATGTGATTAACATTAGTTTGCAGAAAGAACCTACATCATATCACCAGGCATCACAATCAGCACATTGGCAACAGGCAATGCAGGTTGAGCTGGCAGCTTTAGAAGCTAATAATTATTGGCACATAGTTCAGCTACCAACAGGCAAGAAACCAATTGGTTGCAAATGAGTGTACAAAATAAAAAGGAAGTCCGATGGTAGCATTGAATGCTATAAACCCAGGTTAGTTGCAAAGGCTATACTTAGCAAGCTGGCATTGACTATGAGGACATTTTCTCTCCTGTGGCTAAGATGACTACTGTTAGGCTCTTACTTGCATTATCTTCTATCAAACACTAGCACATCCATCAATTTGATGTCAACAATGTCTTCCTCCATGGAGATTTACATTAAGAAATTTACATGACACTCCCTGAAGGTGTCCCATCTCCTGGCCCTGGTACTGTTGTAAGCTCCTCAAATCATTGTATGGCCTTAAGCAAGCCAGTAGACAATGGAATAAGAGACTCACCCAATTTTTATTGTCTCATGGTTTTAGACAATCTAAGCATGACTACACCATGTTCACCAGAGAGACACCCAATGCTTTTCTTGTTCTGCTTGTCTATGTAGATGACATTCTTGTGGCTAGTGATTCCCTCTCTGATATACATACTTTAAAAACCAGTTTGCATCCGGAGTTTCAAATTAAAGTCCTTGGCCCACTTAAGTATTTCTTGGGCTTAGAAATTGCCAGGTCTCAGGAGGGATATACTTGTGCCAGAGGAGGTACACTTTAGAACTGCTTCAAGAAGCTGGAGTCCTGGCCTATAAGCCCGCTAAGAGTCCAATGGAGCAAAATCTAAAACTGGCACATAATGATTCAGAATTGATTGAGGATGTCTCTAGCTACAGAAGGATGATAGGGAAGTTGTTATACTTAACCATTACCAGGCCAGATATTACATACGCAGTCCAACAACTTAGTCATTTTCTTGATGTTCCTACAAGGTTACACCTTAAGGCAGCTCAAAGATTTCTGAGATATCTAAAGGGTACGCCAGGACAAGGACTTTTCTATCCTCGTAAGGCTGATATGAGACTCACAGGCTTCTTAGATTCAGACTGGACAGGATGTTCAGAAAGCGAGAGGTTATTGACAGGCTATTGTGTGATGTTGGGAGAGTCGTTGATATCCTGGAAAGCCAAGAAACAATCCACGGTTTCTAAGTCTTCATCAGAGGCTAAATATAGAGCTCTTGCCTCAACAACTTGTGAGGTGCAATGGATACTCTACTTACTGAAGGATCTGAAGGTTACATTCAATGAACCAGTGGATATATTTTGTGACAACAGAAGTGCTATATATATTGTGGAAAATCCAGTGTTTCACAAGAGAACAAAACACATAGAAATTGATTGTCACATTATAAGAGAGAAATTTCAGCAAGGTGTGGTTAGGCCAGTGCCCATTAATACTCAATTGCAGTTAGCTGATGTGTTTATGAAAGAAGTGGATTCACAGAGGATAGGCATCCTGACTGAGGCTTTGGGGTATATGATTTGTTTGCTCAGCTAGGACTGAGGGAAGTGTTGAAGGAGGCAGCTTCCAGCACAACTGTGCTGAGAGCAGTGGTGCACATAGTAACAATTAAGCTCAATTGATGAGAAGAACTTCAAGGTGATTACTGGACAAGGGATTAGTGTTGCAGTCGAAGTCACAGAAGGTGTGTTGGCAGGAGCAAAACTGGTTGATTGTAGAGCCAGGAAGGTCAGTGTATGCGTGGGTGAATAATGTAGGAACAGAGAAGGAAAAAGGTTGAAGAAGGCTGTGTGCCGGGAGTTTTTAAATATGATGAAATTACATTTTTGTCCTTTAATTGTAAAATGTATCATTTGTATTAGTAAGGACTTTCTTGTAATTTACCACCAAAATTCTGTTAAATCCGTAGTATATAAACGGGTTCAACCAATACCTGAAGTTTTTGTTATACAATCAGAAATATCTTCTCCATTGCTGGTTACCTTTAGCTGCTATGCATCTTCCTCACACGAGTTTTCATTTTCACTATTGCTCAATTTTGTTTCTTAACAATATACATGGTTATGTATTTTAATAGCTTTCTATTTGTGTTCAATAAATTTCTTCACTGGTACACTAACACACCATATGCATATTATAATGTCATCTATGCAGGTATATATTGAGTTGGGGGTCTCACTGGAAGTAAACTATCTATCCCTTGGGATGGAGGTATCATTTGTCTGCCTCTCACCCTCTTCAGACCCTAGCGGCAGCTATTGCTGTCATTGGAATATACTGAGTATGTTTCTTGTTGTTTATCACGAGATAAAGCACATACGCATAGGAAAAAACATAGAACATATGGGGAAAATTGTCACATAAACATTTGTCAATTTGACAAACTATAAAATATTTTTATTCTTGTACTTCTTATCTCAAATTGCATTAAATGTTTCATCTCCAAATACGAACCAACATAGTTTTGGTATCATCTCTCCTGCATCATGGTATAGAGAATATACAAGATTTATTGAGTGATGAGATCAGAATTGCTCACCGGGTGGATCAGAGATGACCCGAGTTGTATGTCGTTATCTCTCTGTCTAAATCCGTCGATGGAACCTGAGAAGGAAGAGAAAACGTTAGAGGTCCCAAGGCGCTGCCCCGGGAAAACCCTCCGACGCTTAAGTCAGTTATGGGTGTTTTGAGTAGTCAATTTATGCTGGAATAAGGTTTAGATAAAACCTGTAATAATATCTCAATGAGTATTAGGTTCTTTAAGAGTTGGCCGAGATGGAGTTCATAAGAGAAAGCTCCAGAAGTTGTTCCAAAAATCGGATCCCCTTCCTTGTCTGGAAAGAGGGATATTTATACCCAAGATTGAGGAGGTCAGACCCCCTGCCCGATTGATGGGATGGTGATGTGTCTGAGTTGGCAATCTAGTCCACTGTAGAGTCGCAGTATGATGGGACAAGTGCCTAAGACCATAGCTGTGGCAGAGGCTGACTCTATGATGTGTAAGTCGGCCTGTAATGATGAGCCAGTCAATGCTTGACACCTGGAAAGTATTCAGGTGAGTTGCCTTGGTGGGTCCCAGACGACAGTTGATAATATCTTCTTCTGGTCTTGTCTGATATTAGAACGCAGTGCTAGCACGAAGCCGAGGCCGAAGTCAATCCGAGGTCGAGATGAATAAGTGTCCTTTGAAAGTGGTGCACTGTTGATCCTTTAGTCGCCGAGGTTGACCATAAAAGGCTGCTTTGACTGAGGCATTGCCGAGCTGAGGTGCTGATATGAAAAGCTATCCTTGCGAGAGGACTTCATTTCTCATCAGTCTTGGTTATGTTAGGCAAGTGCCGGCCTCACTCAGGCATGCGGCTGAGCTGACCAAGGATTATAGTTGAGTTTGCCTTAGCCGTATTAGTAAGCTTGTCCTGGCTAAAGTACAAGATGGCCGAGCAGAAGTGCATCCCTGCCGAGCTGCAGGAGTTATCTCAGACCTTAATTTGTCGTTTACCGTTTGTTGACTAACTGAATATTTTTTGGCTCATCATTGAGAAATGGTTCCTGTTAAATATTGAAGAATGATAAATACATACCTTGATATTTTTATACCACTAATGTTATCTCATTATTCACTATCGACCATTTAATGTTGTCTACTTATTGTTGTTGGAGAAATTGAAGTGGGTGAATGAGAAGTTAATGCTCCAAGTAGGGATAAAATAATTTGAAAGTCGGTTTCTTAACCGTTATTCAAATTTGAGAATCGGTTACTTAACCGTAATTCTAATTTAAAAAATCAGTTATGTAACCGTAATTTAATTTTGAAAATCGATTATTAAAATTTAAAAAGCGGTTATCTGTTATCTGATCTAACGGTAGCAATCTGATCCGACGGCTGTGGTTAAACTGTCAATTAACCACCCTAATCAAAATTTTCCTATAAATAGTAGCTAAGTTAACCTCTCAGTCACACTCACTCAGAATCCAATATTCTCCTCCTCTCCTCTGCATACATGTGCTATTCTTCTCTTTGTCTTTCTACATTTTGCATCAAGTCCAAGAAGTTTAGGGTATCTTACAGGTTCGTAGAGTTCATACGCTGCAGTACCGCTCATTTGAACTGACTTCCGTTGTATACTGGGAGACGATTGTTCCATCCGGTTGGGCACAGTATACCGGAGCAATACGTCTTAAGGACAGAGTCTTGCACTCACCTTGGATCTCTGCTCGGCTAAGCTGTTGAGATTATTGTCAAGCTGAGCTCTGCTTTGTGCTAAGCTCTGCTATTGTGCGTAGAACATTCGTTGTTCTGAAGCATTGTCTTGCCGAGCTCTGTTTCGTGCTGAGCTCTGCTGTTTGAATGAGGACATTCGTTGTTCTGCAGCTCTACCGTGCTGAGCTCTGCTTGGCTGAAGCGGCTGAAAGCCCAACTTTCGTAGTTGTGCAGAAGTGCCGAGGTCAGCGGATTGGTGATCAGCCCAGAACGCAAATACAATTGCGCTGACTGGACTAATCTGATATGTCTGATTTTAGTTCAGCTCGGCTGGAGGACTGATACCACAGAGTCACTGTTCTGAAGTGCTGTTCAGTTCAGGTCGGTAGGTCGGCTGACTGTTCAGAACGCAAACTCATCTGCGGTATCTGAACTGTCTTGACTTAGCAGATCTATCCATCCTACCCTGAGCTCTGCAGGTCGGCCACTGCTTTATTCCAAGAGCAATTTGTACAGAAGTCAATCTGACGTGAATTATTCCCAACAATTCTTAAGACGTATTAGTTTTGATTTTGTACTGATTCCTGTTGTTTCTGATCTTACAGAAACCTGATGGAGAATGCAAGCTCTAGCTCGGTTCAAGGCGCAGACGTACAGAGTTCTGCCCTAATGGCATCAAATGCTGGGGTGCCGAGACATGCTCCTCCTGCACAGGGTCCTGTAGTGGCCCAAGTGGAGAAACCTGAGAAATTCAGTGGGAGCTTCTTCAAGCGTTGGCAGCAGAAGATGCTGTTCTTCTTGACTGCCATGGGGTTGACTTCCTTTCTGAC